>JAQFVV010008077.1:0-43064 GCA_028023455.1 Epiperipatus broadwayi
ATATATATATAGTTTCCAACCAGTAACCACCTAAGCATTCACAGTAAATATAGCAACCCATATTTCTAACTGCTGTCAAGGCAACCTTCACACCTTTTAATAGCAAGAATGGAAATATATATATATGTTGATACGAAGGTCTGTGGATGACTTGTGTCACCAAGTCAAAACATCAGTATATTAATATTTAAAATATTTTAACACGGATGAACCCACAAATAATGTCTTATATATATATGACATATTTTGTGGGTTCATCCGTGTTAATATATATATATATATTAATTCTAGTATTCTCACAGATAAGTGATGAATTTATAGTACTAATATATGTAATATTAAAAGGGATTTGAACACAGATTTTAAGCTCCTACAGCCATTTCCACTATCTAGTATAACCGATACACATGACCACATACTTGTATTTCAATATATGTATAATATGTATTGAAAAGTAAACTCTAAGTGTGCATATTATGATAATAATTCCAATAGTCATACTTATTATAATCATTTTAATGAACTTATAAATAATGCTCTCTCTCTTTCATATTGATGCTTATTTATTCACGAGACAAAATATTTAGATTTAAAACGATATAATAATATAGAGAACAATAAATGATTAATAGTAGTTATTAATCCATTTATCTAAAGTGGATGATATCAAATATATGAGTGCAAGATATTTGGCACTGGAGAACAAATTATTGCAAAATAATATATATAAATACAAACAAATGATGAAATTATATGTAAAGAAAGATTGTGACATTGTCCCAGTGAAGGGTGCTGATTTAATCAGAAATGTATCTTTATGATTGTTTTCTGAGATACCTATTTTTTATGTTTTAAACAAGTGGTGGGGAAAGGAAATTTTAATTTATACATGCATTGACGTGTTCTACTTTCTACATTTTTTAATTATTCTTTTAAAATTATATTGGGTTGAGAGAAAAATTACTGCGATTTATATATTTAATTCACAGTAAATGACATTTTACTTAGAGTGTTATATGTAAAATCCACATACCTCTATGTTTATATATATATAACATTCTTAATTTAACATTTTTGCTATTGGTGGAACTTTAGTGTTTTTTGTTTTTTTTTTCAAATCAGTGATTGTAGCGCCTCTGCAACCGTCTTTCTACCTTTTATCACCCAATGGACGACTTGTGTGACCAAGTCGAAACGTCAGTATTTCAAAATGTCTTATATATAAATAAAGTAAAGAAATTATCCATAAAGTTTTACTTGTCTTGAAAAATAATATTTTATTGTTATTCTTGTTAAAAATGGTCTCAAAAAAAAAAAAAAAAGAAAGTTGAGCCTTCACTTTTGATTCTAACTAAAACAGAAATTAAAGATATTTCAAATAATATATTAGAAAAAAAAAGGTATTTATGTTTTGTTGGTTTTATATTTTCATTTATCAGATTTAAAAAGAAATAAATAAATATTTTTATAAATTTTTCAAAACATTTTCTTCTTTTAATGTTGGATATTTTTCTTCTGATGCTATATAAATTACACGATTGTATTATTCTCTTTTTATTATCCTTTAATGTTGTTGTTATTTTTACTAACGTTATCTATTTTTATTAATTATTATTTTTATAACTTGTATTTCAAAAGTTTCTCAATGACATGCAATATTCAGTATACCAATATATATATTAATAAAAAGGATTTGAACTCGGACTTTTAAGCTTCCTACAGTTGTCCACTCTATCCTATATAACTGATACACATGATTATATACATGTAAAAAAGACAAATAATCTCCAATATATATATTTCATGCTGAAATAGCATGCATCAGTTGGTCCAGATCATCATCTCCCACACATATCTATAATCAGTGTAGGTTCAAACCTTTCCAACTCTTCAGCCATCCATATTACTGAAAATCTGATGACGGAATGCGCAGAACCCTTGATGATGCCAATAGTATAGGGATACTCATATATATATATATGTGTGTGTGTGTGTGTGTGTGTGTGTGTGTGTAAATCAATAATAGTTATAGCCAGCTTATGGTAGTATAAGTCATCCTGAGTAACATTTAACAATTAAAATTTAAACAAAAAAAATCTTATTAAAGTCACCCAACACTAACACTTCACTCCCACATAAGTGACCAACATTCCATAATTTATGTATATTCACAAAATTGTTTTGCTTATTTAATATATTGTCTGTCATATTTATAAAATATGCCTTTTTGACTGTTTCTTTTTTCAAATCGTTTTCCACATGTAAACCAAAAATATTATCAAAGCCAAAATCTCCATTTTACAAATTACTGAATGTTCAGGAAATACAGATTTTAATCTATTCACAGAATAATACATCTTATTATATATAATATCATGCTCATGAATTCTTTTTAATGCCTATTTTGTCTCACCAATGTAACTGGATCCACAATCATGCACAACTTTATAAATAATGTTACATATTTGATTTTATCAACAACATCCTTTCTATTAATAATGAATCGACTAGTATTTGAAAAAAAAGAAAAATCAAAGAATCATATTTTATAAATATCACAATGTTTTAAATAAGTAATATAACTGCGGGAATATACATAAATTATGGAAAGTTGGACATTCACATAAGAATGTTAATGAGATATGACTTTAATGAGCTTTTTTGTTTAAATTTTAAGATGTTAAATGTCACTATAGATAGTGTATACTGCCATAATCTGGCTATAGGTTTTAATGATTTCTTATTATATTGGTTCATTGAATATTGTAGAATGATTCCAGATTATTTTGATTATTATATTTATTTTATCTGATATATATAATCTTAGATCCCACCAAGAATCATTAAACACCCTTATCTACTTCAAAACTAATTCCCATTATAAAGAGAATGTAACCCAAATAAAATTTATTCCCAAAAAAGAAAAAGTTTTCCAAGAATTTTGAATGAGAAATAAATTGTTTATATAATTAAAAGATAAAGAAATGTGTGATAAAATCCATAACCAATGACCCTTATTACAAAACTTTCATGAACTGTTATTTGACATACACATATTATAACAATACAACAAAAAAGATGATCAAATTTAGATGCAAGAAATGAAATCACAAAAATGTAAAGGAAAGAAATAAATAAACTTTCATTATTAATCCACCTTATATATATAAATCATAATACATGATCTAAATAATGAAGTCCATGCATGACATCAAGTCAGTTCAACACTTAAAAATAACAACCTCATTTTGGTATCAGCAGTATATACATACAAATCACCCTTAGACCAAAGTTTTTTGTTGTCTAATCAACACGTATACTTTGTAAGCTGTGATAGAAATTGTCATTTGAATGTAAAGGTCATCAGCTATCAAAGTAAAACATCAAACTAGATGAATAAAGACTAAAATAAAAGTGAGTTGATTTAAATTCAGCAACCAAAGGGAGTTTAAATTGGAAATTTTAGAAATAGTTGTAAAATTATTCGATATTTCAAGATTTTCAGTCTTTAGTGGGAGAATTATAGCAATTTTAATTTTAGATTCCAAAGAGTCCAGACCTATCTGTTCAACAAACTCAAGGATTCTAATCAACTATTACACAGATACACATATAGTCTAAAGTTACTTTGCAAGAAGAGATTCATCAACCATGGGGCTGTAACCACCGAAATAAATTCAATTCAAAGCAACATCTATTCATCTATACTGAAGGCACTATTAACTTTACTACTCAGATCTAAAAATATGAATTTAACAATTCAAAGCATTCCATTCAGGAAGGGAAATTTGGATCACCATTATGCTAATTCCAAAACATTTGAACCAAACCAATTGGATCATGGACTATAGAAAAAAGGATACACATAACCCTTTTAGAACATTTTCCTTTATGGACTCTTGATTTCTCTTAGGTTGACATTATATGATTAATTATTTCATGTATCTATTTATTTATTTTACTATAGAGTAAATGGAGGACATATGTATTCTTGACATACTAGAAATAAAAGAAATATTGTTAGTGTAATTTCAAATAAAATAAAATATAGGATCAGGCATGAAATTGTTTATAAATGAATTTGATCATCACCAGGGTTAAAGACTTTATATTTTCCAACATTAAATACTAACACTTGTAAATTTCCATTGTTATTTGTTTGTTTATACTAATTATTTTATCATTTACTTGTTTTTTTCAGTATATATGATTAAAAACTTCTAGAGTTAATAGTCTTTTCTATTATTATAGAAATAAAAAGAGGGGGATCCCAAATCATTATCACATTATTTAACATGCATCAACCTGCAAACATTATTAAACAGGCAAAACTCTCCATACACTAGTGCCACCCTGTGCCAACCAGAGTAATCAGTTATGTGCTAGCATAAAAGATGGTGATCATGTGATGTTTAGTTGTTTAATCTGCCAACATGTTGAAAACAAAAAAAAAATATGATTTACTAAAGTCTAAGTTAAGTTTTAAATTTTCATTTTTGTATTGATATTGAATGATTACTCTTTGAATAGATTGGATTAATGAATATCAACTGTACTGATTGAAGAATAGATATAGATATCTCAATGAACCAATCACTATTGTTATATTTTCTCATTGAATAAATTGTAATAAGTGTGAATAAATCTGGTAAACATATGATTACTAATTAAAGATGGTTATTTGTGTTTTTCTTTATTCATTTATCAATTTATCACATGTTCGATGTAATAAAGATAATAATATCTAATATTCCCTGAAGTAGAATATGATGCATATTATCCCTAAGCCAAAATTCTTGGATAAATGGAAGTTAGGGATGGAGAATGAAGATGAGTGTATGTGGAGGTATCTGAGATATGTTCATATGCAAGCATGTCATTACCTCAGATTGAAGTCAGGGTGGTTATGAGTTTAAGAAAACCTAGATACACATTCTCATTCACTCTGATGGCCTAGCAAGTACACTGCTATGCAAGGCCAAAACATGTTCTGTTACCATATATATATATATATTATATTTATTATTTTTATTACTACAATATATATATATATATATATATATATATATTGTAGTAATAAAAATAATAAATATAATGGTAATTAACTATTATATACAGTCTCTCCATCTGAAAAAGTACTTTTGGTTAATTCCTTAACCCTCCTCAATGGCTGTTAAATTCAAAAAACATAATGGAAGCAAACATCATCAACTAAAATCCCATGAATCATGAATTTTGATATTAGCAGCTTCCCTATTAATTATATTCATTTTATTTATATTTATTAAATTTGCCTTCTTAATTTTTCTTTTTGCCAATCAGTGCTCAGCTTTATGTTAAGAAGGAACAGGCTTCAAATTACTCCAACCCACAACTCTTCAGCTGTCCATTTTATTGAAAATCTAATGATGGAATATTCAAAGTCCATGTTAGTGCCAAGGTTGTCATCCTACCCATATCGATGTTAGTCATTCTGACCCCTCATGTACCAGAAAATAATCCATTTACATACATATGCGAAAGATGGGCAGACCTTTAATGCACTGTTTCAATATGTAATTTAATACACTGTACAGGCTTACATGCACCTGTACATATAATGTAATATATAAGAGGTTCAATCTCAAACTTTCATATGACCCTCGACTCTCCATGCCATTTCATATTGCTGACTCACCTGATCACACACATGTTGAAAAAATAAATAATCACCAATAAACATATCTCCACACATATATACAATCAGTGCTCAGCTTTATATTAAGATAGTAAATCTTCATACTTTAATGAATATGTGGTAATCTGGACCAACTGATGATTGCTGGTTTAGCATGAAATACATATATTGGTGTATCTTTTCAACATGTGTGTGATCAGGTGGGTATGAGAAGGCATGGTGAGTTGAGGGTCATGTGAATGTCTGAGTTTGAATCTCTTATACATTTCATTATATGTGCAGGTGAATTTTTGCAAAATATATTTTCAAGTATGTCTTAAATAAGAGGAAATAAGAAAGTGTGCAGAGATGATGTGGAGAAGAGAGGCTAGAGATTGGAGATGATGTATTGAACTTTGAGAAACCTAAATCCTACAATGGATTGATGATGATATTTTCAAATGTCCATGTAACTTCTAGAGAGTGATAAGTTGTTTTTTTTTTGTTAATTTATCTCTTCAATATTTTCAGGATTTTTCTCTCCTCTGAAATAATAACTAAAATCATTAAACAGATATTTAAAAAAAAGTTCAGTTTGAACTTGAATAAAAAGCTTTAAAATCCAAAAATCAGTAGTTTGTAACCATCTGTCTTTCATTTAAAAACACACACCCAAAACATCTTTACTCAGTATGTCATAACGTAATTACTTGACTCATTACCTCAAAACAGCAATTTATTTATAACAAATTTATTCTAATCAGGACTTATCTCTTATTCTATATTCACCAAACTTAATTAATGACGTAAATTAATTAACTAAAATTGAAATTTAATTTCAATTGGTAATAATTTTAAAATTAATTGATAAAATGCATTATCAAAAATTGAATAAAGTTAAATCAAATGCTTTTAATTAAATAAAATTTAAAAAAAACATTATAGAAAAAATTGCATTTTATAGCAATATATTTTTAAAATCTTTTTCTGCTAGTAAGATAAGTTTTAAAATAAATCGGCTTCCATACAATGTTATTTTTGAAACAGTGTAATAACAAGATGAACATTAAATTTAACAACTTGAAATAATATTTGAAGTAATTGTGACATACACAATTTTAAAAACATAAGAATACTTTGGTATTATATCTGCTATCATCATATATTACTCCAATGACATTTGTGACCAGTAATAATTATTCATAGTTTTTAAATAAATTTATTTAAGGATAGATTAGGTTAGGTTACAAGTAATATGTTTATATTGTTACAATGATTGATATAACGTCAGTGGTTATAATATATAAAACTTATCAAAAAGTTTTTTTGTTGTTGTTTTATAGTTTTTTTTCCATAGTATTTAGAAGCCTCCTTTTTTTTTCAATAAATTTGTTGGGGGGGGGGGGTTTCCTCTTTTTTTTTTTTTTTTGATTGGATGGAGGAGGGGGGGGCTCTTGTGTGGGGTGGGGTTTGTATTTTTTTTTTTATCAACCCAAATGGAGTATGTGAGGAAAATTGAAAGTCTAATGGTAGGAATGTATCTTCTTTTGATGCAGTCCTGCAATGATGTGATTAGATAAAAATTCATTTTTGCATTTTGGAGTACAATTGTTTTTATTCTTCCCAAGCCAGTGCATGTGTGTATGATGTGTTGATAGGTTTCTTCATGCCTTTGACAGTTAGGGCATATTGGGTCAATGTTGTGAATATGGCATTTAACATTGAGGAACCAGTGGGTTGGCATGGCCTCAAGGTTGATTTTTGATGAGAAAATCTGGTTCTCATTTTTATGACAATCCATCACACCTGATAGCACAGATATTAGCCAAAAGTAGTTTACAATGCCATTTATTCAGGGACAACTTCTTAATTGCTAGCAGCAATTGAGTCTTTTGGTTAATGTTAACCTGCCAGTGTGTTTTGCAATCATTTATTATCGCAATTCATACTTAGACAGCCCTACCATTTGATAGGTGTTGTTTACCATCTATACAAATTCTGACTCTTAACATGTCATTACTTTTTTATGATAGGGTATGAATTTTTCGAATGAATATTATTTATCTAAGATGTATTAATGTTTTTATTTTTGAACAGTAAAGGAAGTAGTGTAAGGTCCTACAAATTTTTCCACTGTAATAAAGCTGTCAACTAACCTGTTCATGTGTGTGAGTCATGAAATTTGGGGCTTTTTCAGAGGTACAGCTGACATCTCGTACCTCACAAGATTTTGCGTTACTGTGAAAACATGGCTGCTGCTGCTGAAAATCAGACTTTCAATCTGTCATTATTGCAAAGACAGAACCTTCTGCTATGGTGTTCCTGCAACAGAAAGGAATTCTACCATCATATGGATGCAGAGTCAAGTTAGTTAAAGCACTGCATGCAATTTACTTTTGGAGCAGGGACGAGATGAGTGTTGATCATATTTGTGCAGAGTTAAGTTCAAGTGCATACATGTGAACATCAAGCATGGATCCAGCATTTATTTTGACTGCTGGAAAAGTTATTGAACTTGTGTTTTGGAGGCAGCAGGATATCAACATCTTTGGGTCAACCACAATTTCAACTTTGTGGACCCTGTTAGTGGCATTTACATGCAGATGATCAAACATCTTTGTGGCAATCTAAAATGATGTACCAAGTGAATATGTGAAATACCAAGAACTCAGATTGATAGATATCTGTCAGATGAAAAAGGACCAAGACCTGTTTTGTGCCATCCTAGAAGAGATGAGACTACAGCATTCACAAAATTAGGAATTGTTTGATTTCATTTCTTTGTTTATGTTTTGATTTTGATGTAGTAAAAGTAACATTACTTGAGAATTTCAGTGAATATTTTTTTTATTTTTTTTGGAAATTGCATTTTTTCATCGGAATCTAAAGTGAACAAATATTTATTATTGTTTTTTTTTTTTAAAAAAAAACTGTTAATTATTTGAAAATATAAAAAAAGAAATTTGTATTTTTGAAATTAATAAAAAAAATGTTAAAAAAGTTTGTCTGTGTATTTGTTTTATTTGTTATAATATGTAAATAAAATATAGTGGCCCTGTAACATTATATGAAGACATTTTGTTGGAAAAACAATGCCATCAAGCAGGATGGGTTGTCATATAAACAATTACCAAAAATCTAATATTTGGGCTCGATTGCCACAATTTAAATAGTGTAGTAATCTTGTAATTGGTGATGCCCAATTTTGGCTTTTGAATATTGGGTTCAGGGTTAATAAATTGTTGGGCATCCCAAATTTTAATGTTGTTTGTGATGAATTCCAATAATATGTTGGTGTACTGTCGAAGGTTTTGTGCTATGAGGTTCAACAAGTCAGATATCATGACATCCAAGAAACCTAGCATGACTAATCCATGTCACATAAACTGACACTTTCCTTTCAATTTGGGAAGATACTAAATGTTCTATCTGTCTCAGTGATTTTTTATGCCCCCACAATATAATACATCTTTCATATCATTTGTAACTGATACAGTTTTATATAGAAAAATACATTTACAGTTTTGTATATTTGTGGACTTTTTTTGCTAAAATTTTATATATGTTCCTTTAAAAACATATTTAAAATATAAGGTTAAATTTACAGTTTGCTATTTTTACATAAAGCTAAAAGTTTATCTTACTGTTTGCCTTTTTTTACATTAAAAAAACATGTAAAGCTAAAACTTTATGTTATAGTCTGCCATTTAAAAATATTTCAGGGGTCTGTTTCATATCATTAGGAATAAGATGTGTTTTTTTTTTTAAGATTTGAAGATTGGTATTGCACATGATATGATATATTATTATTCCAATAACATATTATTATCAGTTTGTGATATATTTAAAATAATGATTTCACAGGATTTGTGGACAAATTTTACAACTTAAGTTTATTTTCACATTCATTTGGATATATTACTTTAAACATATTGCAGAATTAGAATAATATGTTACTGAAATAATGTTTCATAGCAGGTATAATACTAAAGTACCAAAAATGTGTTCTTTCCCTAACAATGTTTTACTGAATGGGAAAATATAAGTGAAATAGTGAAGATGTATGAGTATTTAAGGTAACTTAACTTTAGAAGATAAATACATGAAAATATATTTAAGATTTTTTTAGTAATTATACTTACAGAATATCTGTTTTCATGTTGGAAATCAAAATGACCTTAATCAATATGTCTTATCTCATTGAACTTATGGTTTAGAGTCAAACATGAATTAAAAGTTTACAAATAATGGAAAAATAACCTATATTGCATAGATAGTGACATCTAGCGGTTTTATATAAAATTAATACAAGCCTATAATTTAGCTTAAAAAAAAATATTTAATAAAAAGTTTTTAATTAACTTTAAACATCATTGAGCTCTTTGCAATTTTGAATGACTATATATATATATGCACATAATGTTATTCTGCCTTTTTGTAGATATTGATGTTATGTAACTCAGTGGGAGGTATAGTTACTGACTTTTCAATTACATAGGCATATATATATATATATAAGTTAACCATAATTATAATAATAATGTAGCTTAAACCCATACATATAGCTTGTGTGAAAAGGAGAGTGATCCATTATATATTTTAAAAAGATTTTATCTTTTTTTTCATATGTCAAGTGTGTTTACTGGTAAGTGAACCCGGGCCAGCTGCTTGGAAGGCAGCTATGCTAACCACTAGGCCATCAACGCTTGACAAAAGATTTTATCTTGGGTTTAAGGAGAGTGTTCATCATAAATAGCGTTCCATCTGCAAAGCGCATGAGCCATGGTGTAAACTATATTATTATTATAATTTACAAAAACATCGTGCTATACAAATAAAAATATTTATATAAGTTAATCATATAAAGTTATACTCACTTTTTATTTTTTAGTGCTTATAATAAATAATTTTTTGGGTATTTTGATTACGATATATTATTGGACTAAATAATAAATTAACCTACCATTTAAAATATGTACACAGTATATAACTAAAATCAGATTTAAAAAAAAAAAAATGTTTATCTTATATAATTTATTAATTTGGAAATATTAAGACTTAATCAAAGATTGATGGAGAAATGCTGATTAGACATGAAAAAAATAGTACCTATGTTAGATTTTATATATATGTCAAATTCGTTGACCGGGAAGCGAACCCGTGCTAGCTGTTTGGACTCAAGCGGAAACAACCATTTTCTTTCAGCCATTATTAAACAATATTCGCAAGTCAATAAATCTTTATTAATATTTATTGATGTAAAAATATTGCTTATTAATGTATAGCAATAAGTGGTTACTTCCATCTAAAATTTATAGGCATATATCGTGTTATAGCTATTTATTATATCACAGTTATAAAATTAATTTTGTTCTATAATACATAAATATATCAGAACAGTGTAACTCTATTTAAATAAAATCTGGCTGATACATAAATACCACATTCACTTTTTAGAAAAATAAGTAGATGTTCATTTAAATACATCAAAAATTTTAAAAAATAGGTGGCTAAAAAATTTTCAAAATGGTTAAATCTATTTAAAATCTTGCTGATGTATAAATATCACATTCACTTTCCCACAACGTCAATAGATATTTTTCAAAAACTTTAGAAAATAGATGGTTACTTTATTCTTTATTAATATTTATTGACTTATGGCTATTGTTTTACTAAATATTAATATGGCCTATAGAATGTGATTGCTTTCGTTTAAATTTACATATATAAATCGGGTTATATCTATTATATATATTTAAATTTATATGTTTATAAATAAAGACAAAACTCTCCATACAGTAGTGCCACCTTGTGCCAAACAGAGTAATCAATGGATGGCAAAGGCTTGTGCATAAAATCCCTATCTAGTACCTTCTGGCATACATTGACTACTCTGTTTGGCACAGCGTGGCACTACTGTATGGAGAGTTTTGCCTTTGTTTACAACAATTATGTGCTAGTTTAGAGATGGTGATCATGTGATGTTTATAAATACTTAATAAAATTCTCTAATTTACTGGGCCTCTTGAAAAATTTATTACCCTTTAAATTTTCAGTTTACAGAAACATTTTATCGCTTTTACTATCAATTAATAATGATTGTCTGATATTAAACCATGAGATTTAAAAAGCTTAATATCATAAAACATTAGAAATACATCTTTATTCCATTTAGAAATTACAATTGGTCCCCTTAAACTCATCAGTAACAAATAATATCATATGCAGAATAAGCATTTATAATGGTTGCCTATGGGATGGGGGGGGGGGGGTTGGCAAGTTACTTAGCTAACAAATTACACTATAAATTGGGAATATTATGTTAAAATAACAACTTGAGTATATATAAAAATTTTAAAAACTTTTAATGTACATTATATGCTTGTGTAAACTATGCAGTGTGTATTATGCAAGTATTCACTTAAAATATGTATTTATGTATGAAGGATAATACAACTTAAATCTCTGTAGAAAAAAAATACACTTATCTTAAAATTGTTAATCCCTGTGATCCATTAAGCAATCATCTTTATCCAATTTGATCTCCAAGATCAAACATTTTCTTCATTTTTTCATGGTCATATTAGCTGCTATACCTTTAAACAAAATCTCTAAAAAAATGTTTCATAAATATGGCTGAGAAAAAATGCATGTTTTCACTCTCCAAAAGTACAGACATCAAAATAAACTGTGAAAGTCAAATTAAACAAGCATTTAATATTTTTTTTGTATTCTTCTGCACAAATACTGAAGTTTCATTTTTTAAAAATTTGTCCTACAGTATTACACTATATTACTTAAATAAAATTATTAAAATTTAAAAAAAAAGTTTAATAACAAAACATTTGATTGACCATAAAGAATTGTTATTTATACAATAGCCAAATAAACATATGATACATTACAAAAAACTTAATCATAGACAACTTTGACAAAACATTTCAGCATATTGAAAAAGTGAAAACAAAAAAAGAATTCAATCTGAGTGGGCATATTGTAATCAATATGTAATGCTTTTGTTACTATGTGTACTGTGCTGATCTAGATAAACAAATATAATAGCTATAGTAAGTTTTTTTGAGCATGACAAGCTCCTATTTTTTCAAGGGTGATGACCATGTTTGTGTAATGACTTAGAAATTTGCCGAATAGTGCAATGCGTTTCGATAGGAGAGATACTGCTATTTAAGCAAAAACTAACAACATTAATCTTATTCCCTTTATTTGTATTGCATTTTCATCATATACAATTTATTATTAATTATGTAAAATCACCCCCCCCCCAATGCAATTCAAATAGGATTGGTAGTAGTTGTGACTTGATTAAAATTACTATTCTAAAAATTATTAATCCAAAATTGTCTGAAATTTTAGCTAATATTTATACTGTACACAATTTAAAATTTAAGAATGATAGTACATATGATCAAAAATTATTTTTAGTTTTATGGCAAATACAATTTATATATATTTTTTTCTCGGTACTGCTTTTTTTTACATATACAACAATGTCTCCGTTGGTGTGTATATCTGAAAAGAATTACGAGATGATTCAAAATAAAGAAAGCAGAGCAAGAGTTATTTTTAATTTACAATTAGTAATTTTTTAGGTAAAGGTTTAATTTAGCGACCAGAGCATATTCACCATCTAGTTTTTAAAATTAGAACTAAAATATTCTAAATCTTACATATCTGCTCCTATATTACAATTACAGTAAATATTTATAATTAAAATGTAAAAGATATTAATAATAAAAAAAGCATTTACATTTTTAAGAATAATTATGCCCTATGCATTCTAGGAAGTTGGAGAAAAAGGCGGCAGTGCTATATCTACCATGGAAGGCAAATTCTTGGAGGTACGATAAAAATAAAGCTCTGCTGGTACCAGATTGGAATTTCAGCTTACGCTTCGCTCTCATCCACATATTTTCAATTTTCTGGGTATGTATGTCTTGGTCCTTGGGATTCACAAAGTTGTCCTGGTGGATGACAACTGAATACATATATACCCCATTGCTGAGTCTGCTGGTATTATTGTACACAGCCCAGCCATCTGAAATTATGTGAGTACCTGGTAAAATGTTCCGCTGGATTAGGGCCTCCAATGTGCCAGCCATTCTATCTGCAACTTCTGTCAAGAAGCACTTCCTTGACACTCTTTTGATACTGCCAAAGACCCAATGCCCTCTATGTATAGTCTCCCTGTGGTATTTTCTGTGGAAATAATAAATTTTGTCGATTTTGACGACTAATGGCTACCCATTGTCATCCATTCCGCCGACAAACATCATATTTGTGTCTAAATATTTGACACACTCTTCATGACAAAAATTAGTCCAGTCAATGACTATTTTCTTGCTTACACCGGTGTTTTTTTTATAAGTGCTATAAATCTAGATAGTTTAAATTGTTAAGTTATAAATGTAGATAGTTTAAATTCTTAAGTTTCAAATAATTTAAACAAATTATTTTAATTAATCTAGTGTAATTATTTCAATTTCTTTAAAATGATAAATATTTTTTTTATTATCTTTTACATTTTAATAAATTTTAATGTAATTGTAATATAGTAGCATATACGTAAGATTTTCGTATATAATTTACTTCTAATTTTGAAAACTAGAGGGCGAATATGATTTTTATCTTGTGGTCGCTAAAGTAAACCTTTACCATTTTTTATATTAATTGTATAAATCCGAAACCATTTTACTCCCTCCCCCTTTACTGAAAATATTTTAGATTAGCCATGTTAGGAGTTTTAATTTGGCCAGAACATTTTAGTTCTAAATTAATTGACTGAATATTTTAGGTAATATATGTAGTGTACAATTTTAATTTTATGTTAAACGAATTAGCGATTTTTATACTACTGTGTCGATTTACATTCATGTACTGAATGAATATTTTTTTTTTTTTTTTGCTTTTCTGATCATTATTTGGATATACTATTAATGAAGTACTAATTGTCTCATAAAAACACTGGATGAAAATTAAATAAAATACTGTACATTCATTAATCATATTTTAAGAAGATTGTCTTTTATGAATAAAATATGTGATGTACATTTTCAGTATGAAAGTCATTACTTTGCTTTTGGATGAGATGACTTTAATAATCTATGATGTCATCAAAGTGGCCACCAAATTTTTAACATTTTTTTACGATCATTATAGTGAATAATCGATTGTAAATCAAAATAGCAGATATAAATTGATTATGATCACTATTATAAATCCTCACAAAGACTAAATGCTAAGCATGGTCATCATCATCAACCATTATCAATCCACTGCAGATAAAGGTCTCTCCAAGCTCAATCCATCTCTGATCTTTAGCTTTTTTCTCCAAGTCATACCTGCACACTTTCTTATTTCCTCCACCCATCTCACATGTGGTCTCTTTCTGGATCTTTTACAATCTCTTGGAATCCAGTTTGAGATTTCAATTGTCCATCTTATATCATCTCTTCTAGCAATATGTCCAGCACAACTCCATTTCAGACTTTTAATTTTTTCAATGAGTTCAGTAGTACTTGTTTGTTCCCTTACCCATATATTGCATTTTTGATCTCTTCTTGTTATTCCTAACATGCATCTCTCCATACTTCTTTGAGTGGTCTGAAATCTCTATATTGCTCATTTACTGAGTGGCCAAGTCTCAGATCCATAACTAAGAACTGGTAAAACACATTTATTAAAAACCTTTTTCAAACACATATTTCCTTTTAGTATCAAGTTATTTTTACCAAAAGCACTCCAACCATGTATAATTGTATGATTAATTTCATCCATTATGTTTCCATCTGTATTAATAGTCTGACCAAGGTATTTGTAACTATTAACGGTGTTTATATATTTAAAAAAGTAGCATTTCTTGTGTAAACTTATTCTGGATTTGCAAACTTCAAATAAATTTCATTTTATAAATATTTTCTTTGATAAACTACATTAAAACATTATATTTCTAGGTGTCTTATAAAGAAGTTGTCAAAAAAAAAATCCGAATACTCTTACTAAGACCTATTTGGTTCCACTGAATTACTAATGCATAATAAACCAATTGCTATCTTTTCCAAAGACTTTATCATGTGGTTGAGTGTTAGTATTCATTATTTATAGTAAAAATCTTCAAAGCGCATGTGCAACAGCGTAATGCTGTGTTAAAATATTACAGTTTACAAACATCGCGCTATAAAAAATGATTTATTAATATTTAATGTAAAGCGTCATAATTAGCCTACAAAATATTTGATAACATTTGATAAACGATCTTTTTTATTATTTATTTCTATAAATATTGCAATTTACAAAATAAGATATGTATGTGTGGTTTAATTGTGTAATAAGATAAGATATTTTGTGGTAATATCTCCACACTAAAACTCGATATATATTTATTTATATTATTCTATTTATTTCTATACTTAGCGCTTTCGAAGGAACGATGCCTACATTTTCAAAGCTATAGATAGATAGTTCTAATAACGATGCTCAATTTATTTTAAAACCAACAAATGCAAATTATTCAAATCAGGTCTGCCATTTCTTCGAGATTGCGTAAAACGTGTCTCTTTTATTTAACGAGTTTTCGTCTAAATTAATGAAATAGGCCTCCTTAATTTTTCTTTTTATCTCATGTCACTCACTGCACATCACTTACGGATTGTGTGATATACATGAATGGCCTGTAGCGGTTTTGTGCTGTGCAAAAATGGAAAAGTGGGAAGGATCCCGAAATTTTGCAATGTGAAATTAAATCGTTCGATACCCAACAGAGAAGCTATTTCTAAGCAGGTTCAAGCTTTAATATTATGCAGAGTTATCTCGGAATGTGGAAAAGAGTTGTCATCTGCAAATAATAGGAAGAGTACAATTCTCAACATTGGAGAACCATCTCAATACATTGTTGAGGAGAGCAATAAGATGAGCAACAGATTGGAGAAAAAGTTTGATAGGAAACTTCGGTTTTTGGCTAACAAACAAAATGTGAGGATACAGCCAGATAGCCAGCAGGGTTATGTAAATCTAACCAATGTCAACATCCCTATGTCTGTAAAAGCTGTGCTGGAAAAAGGCCCTAAATTCGTCAGATGTGGATGGAGACTTCCTAAGATGGAATTGAGATGTTGAAGCAAGTTTGTCCAACCATCCTTTAAAAGACACACACATATCTAAAATTGCTAAATGTATACACTATAAAGCAATGCAGCCACAGCAGGATAAATGGAAGTACACCTTAGCCACAACACAAAAGTTTTGGACACAGAATAATATAACATGCATGAGAGAAGATAAGGGCAATAGATTTGTGATGATGACTACTGTGGAATATAGGAAGAAAATCCAACATCAAATCGAAAACCTTAAATTCATTAAAGTACCTGATATCAATTTTAGACTGAACAAAGAAAAATTTGTTTCAGTGGTGCTTATACCATTCATAGTTAAGGCATTCTCTAGGGCAGAATACTACCATATGTATCCTTCTTCCACCATGCCCCCTATAATGTTTTCTAATGCTAAAACACATAAAGAGGGCATACCATTGCATTTAATGATCGATTTTGGTGGAGTCCATTACCATAAGGCAGCCAAACTCATAAATAATTGGCTCATACAAACATTAAGTTTTGGAGAGTTTGCAATAAACTCATCTCTTGAATTTGTAGACAAGTTGAACAATGTTTCTCCAACACAGGATACACATATGGTAGCATTAGACATTGCAGAACTTTATGGCTCAATTGATAGATTAAAATCTATAACTATTGTGAAAGAAGAGTTAATAAGACATGGCATGAATCAACATTGAGTACAGTTTGTTGAAGCAGTTCTTAGATAGCTAGATAAAAACATGTATGCAGTTTTCAACCAAGAATGGTACTACATGAGCAGTGGTTGGCCTATGGGTCTTCCACTGAGTGGTATAGTAGCTAGCATGTTCTTAATGCATATGAGCAAAGAATAATCCCCAGACACTTAAATAGTGACCTAATAATTTACACCCGCTAGGTGGATGACATTTTCATGGTGGCTTCGGAGGAAACTTTGGAAGATATAATTACAGAATTGAAAACTGCCTCAGGATTTACAGTTAATATAGCACAAAAGGAAATTGGTGGATGTGTTAAATATTTGGATTTGCAGGTGAGAATTGTGGCTCAACGCTTCCAGCATAAAATGTTGATTAAACCTATGAATATAAGAGGCCACATTCATCATCAATCTAACACACCCAATATGTACAAGCTGGTAGACCTAAAAATATTTTTGAAGAGAAATGCCAGATTGTATAGTTTTGAGGCTGATAAGAATAAGAATATTCAAAGTTTTAGGGATGATTTGATAAATGCCAAATATAACAAAAAAACAATAGACAAGATAATTAGACAGTTTAAATACCCTACTAATCTGGGGGATAAGCTGAACAAAACCAGAATTTTATTGCCATACATTAAAAATATATATATATAAATTTACAAACAATTTTTTGCAAAGACTTTAGTATATGTTACAGATCCCCTCTTAATTTTAATAGATGTATCAACAATACCAAAGATAAATTACCTCCAATAAATACCCAGCAGGCTGTGTATAAAATAATTTGCCCAGAAAATAATTGTCATGCAGCATATTATGGGGAGACTAAAGCTTCTGTTCATATGAGGTTGCTACAGCATAAATATGCGTAGAATAAAGTGCTCACAGATACTTCCCACTTTTCCATTTTTGCACAGCACAATACCGCTACAGGTCATTTATGTATACCAAACAATCTGCAAGTGATGTGCAGTGAGCAACATGAGATACAAAGAAAAATTAAGGAGGCCTATTTCATTAATTTAGATGAAAACTCGTTAAAAAAAAGAGACACATTTTACGCAATTTCGAAGAAATGGCAGACCTGATTTGAATAATATGCATTTGTTGGTTTTAAAATAAATTGAACATCATTATTAAAACTATCTATCTATAGCTTTGAAAATGAAGGCATCATTCCTTTGAAAGCGCTAAGTATAGAAATAAATAGAATAATATAAATAAATATATATTGAGTTTTAGTGTGGAGATATTACCACAAAATATCTTATTATCATTCAAAATAATGCTATCAAATGTAATTTCTTACAAAACAACAGAGTTATATAATTTGAATATTAGCAAGTAATAAGTTGATTTTTAAATCTGGCTTTTTAATTAGATTGCATTCTATTTCCAGCATTCTCACTGAATGTTGATTTATTTAATAGTAGGCTTTAAGAATGAGTGTTAACCATTCTTTGAAAACATGGAGTGCTGTCTATCCATAGTGTATTCTTAAAGAAGCAGTTATTTTCTGTCTAAATTACACACACAGGCACATGTTTAAACTCTATGTGAAAAGAGTAATTAATTACAGTATGTCAAAAGAAGATGTTTAAGGAAATTTAATTATATGTATTTACTTTTTGCCCCATAACTAATTTTGTGGCAATACCTTCTTAAGTAAGCTTTCTTTATTTGGATTGACTTATAATATCTACCAAGA
Organism: Epiperipatus broadwayi; assembly: GCA_028023455.1. Taxonomy (NCBI): domain Eukaryota; kingdom Metazoa; phylum Onychophora; class Udeonychophora; order Euonychophora; family Peripatidae; genus Epiperipatus; species Epiperipatus broadwayi. The sequence continues at coordinate 19,188 of JAQFVV010008077.1, forward strand.
TCACAGTGACTAATCAATTCTTCACTTAAATAATAGAAAAATAAGGAAAGATTGGTTATAAAAAATATTGATATTTAAAAATCAGTACAGTATATCATTTTTTCTGACTATATGCAACAATATGAAAAATGCTGAGGTAAACAAGAGTTACATGGTTCCACAATTACGTAATTGTTTGTAATGGTACACAACATATTAGGGCTAAGTTATGAGGAAATGAGAATCCATTATTGCCATATTTAATAAGCAAAATTAAATATAAAATGAGAGAGAATGAAAGACCAGCACAGAATTAGACTAACTACAAGTTCACCCAGCATTAAACAAAAGCAATAATAAAATAATTCAACATTATGAACAATAATCCACAAAAATTAATATCAAGCCTTGTGGCTGGATTTGGATAGAGTCCACTACATGCAGGATAATTAGCTAGTCACTGCCAAACTTAGTATAGAAATACAACACAATTATCTGGATGCACATACTTAAATGCTAATTCATACGAATATTAAAAATAAAATAATGCTGAGATACTGAAACATGTTAATAATCACCAATGCCCTGGTCATATAGTATTATTAATGAGCTGGCCAACTATAAACTTAATTTAAAAATAAAATAAAATGTAGTGCATGGACATTAAAGATGATGCCTTTGCACAAACTAGAAATATCTGGTTCTCGAAAACACCAACATGCCCCCAATATCTATATAACTAACTGCTATGCTCTAACCTAGCTCAGGAAGCAAAAACTCTATGAACTGTTACTGTGAACAAAAGATAAATAAATATAACACCTTATTTTAAATAATTTTAAATAATTTATAAATTTAATGTACTATAAATTAAATCTCTTGTAGGATAATTTATTAATCTCTAAATTTTAAACTATTGAAATCAAGTCACACCCTTCCAACTCATGTAACATATAGCTGGAAAAATAAAGACATTAACACAAATATTTTGTACAATTATTAAATAACCGATTAGCAATAAACATTTTTTTTTATAAAAAGTAGCATGATAGTATGAAAATGTAAACATTCATTTTATCAAAAAATACAGTTTCATAAAAATTATAATTAACCAGTGGATTTCTATTCATTAAATTAGTTAATTTTTAATTCATTAAATTTATTTATTTAAATCACAAAAGTTGAATAACATTTTTTTTTCAAAATCAAAGGTAACAATATTTGCCTTAAATAATCCTTTTGTTAAGTTTGGATGGGGGCAGAGAAATAAATGAATGAAAAGAAAAACATGTTTCAAACAATTTTTTAATAAAATTGAATTTTCTAAAAAGAACTGTTTAATAATATTGAAGAGAACAATTGAAGGAATTAAAAAACATGGTTCTTGAGAAAATATTAAATTAATGAAAATATTTATAATTATCAATTCTTTTATAAAATTATTACTTTTTTAAAAATCTTTTTTAACTATAACTGAAAATATAAATTGCACATAAAAATATCTTTGACTATGGTTTTAAATTTTTTTTAAAATTCCTTTTGCAGTTATAATTTTCCAATATCCAGGTTGGTATTCTTTTTTAAGGCTTTTACACCATGTACCAGGTTAATTTTTTTTTTGGTATGCAGTATTTTCATGTTAACAAGCAACAAGAATTTTTCCATTTTTTTCCAATAAATTTTTCAGGTCTAATACGCAGATGGACTCATATTCATGGCTAGATTACAGATTACTTTAGGGGTAACTTCTTTAAATTTTTAGAAATGCAGGTTATGTGGATGAAGAATGATGTCTAGCCTTTAGTTAATTAGCACATGATTATCATTGTAGAAACTTTTTATAAATAAATTCATAGTATTCTAACAGTTTGATTAAAACATCAACAGCTCAGATAAGACTTATGCTTTTTCATTTTAGTAGTTTTATTAGGAACATCTTTTCTTCTACTGTCTTTTTCAGCAACTGTATCAAGAGTTTTTCTTTTACTGTGGTCTTCAATAGCAGATTTAAGACTTTTTTTTTAGCAGACACTTAGATCTTCTCACTTATTCACACCCCTCTTAATGTTGGAACAATTCTGTCTCATACCAATAACAATCGATCTCCAACATGATACAATTAGTAATAATCAATTAGGTCAATTTTTATAAATACAATGGTTTGGTTATTTTCTTCTTTCAACATTGACATTGAAAAACAGTCAAAAATTTAAATTAAAATATATCATTTTTGACATTCCTTTCTAATTAAAATTTTCTTGCAAAAAGAAAACAAGATAATCAGATTAATTACACTAAATTGATAAACACTATTTTTTCTTTTGGAGAGTGATAATGAAAAAAGAAAGAAGAAATACTGATTAAATAAAAATTTTAATATATTATTAACGTCTTATTGTTTCTTTTTTTAAAAATGCAATTAAACTTAAAATATTTATCTCTTCTATTGTTTTTCAAAAGTTAAAATCAAAAGTTTCAATAAACTTTTCAAAATCAAAACTAGTAACTAGTTAATAATTTTTGAAGGGCTCTAGAGAACAAAATAAATTATTTATTTGATTTAATTTTTTTTTCTTTTACAGCAATTAATAAATTAGTAAAATAGTCACATTACTATTTAAAAAGTATCTAGAATTTTCATATTACCATTTGGAAGGAAAAAACATTAAATTAAATGAAATAGCAATTATTATAAAAACAACATATAGAAAATTATATATTAATTAAATCTAAATTTAAACTTTATGAGTTTATAATACTAGGATGGCTAGTGCTCATAATTATTACAATGTATATATATTGAAACAGTAAGATTCGTATTCGAATCTTAAGTTTCACCTTTTTCTGTCGTCTCTCACTGGCCGGTCTATCCCGCCCAAATTTAAACTTTTGATATCGAGTTGTGTGTGTAACAATATTAAAAATGTATAAATATATGTAGAATTCAGCATAAACACGCACACATTTCGATCTCAAATTAAACGCAATAAATAGGGATAAAATAATATAATTTAGATTTCTTTTAGTTATATAATTTTAATCATTTATTTTGGATTATAAAGTTCGTATTTATTGCTTTGTTTAAATTTCATTTAATAATAATTCTAAAAAAAATATCTGATGTAATATTTAATTAAAAGTTAAAATAATCTTATGTTCCCTTTTTGTTTTTGAAATTTAAAAGCATCGGTCAGTGATAGATAATAGATTAATTAAAGAAAAATTCCCCAAAATTAATTAGTAAATGTAAAATGTAAACAATAGAACGGCAGCTTTCTTTAATTAAAAACCAACAAAATGCATTGATTATCCTCAGGGCAGATTAAATAGAACCTAAAAATATCTTAACAAAAATGTGAAAGATCAAGATAAGGGAAGAGGCCATCTTAGACTTGCTGGAGACATTTGACTTAAACTTTAGCTTTGCTCTCGATCACTGAGAGTCTCCAAAAATATAAAAATAATTTGTTCCTGCCAAGGTATGACCGAGTAAAGCACCTAGATTATTCTCCACTGGGAGATGGCCTATCGGATGCTGAACTTTCCATTGCCCGTCATAAATCCACCATGAAGATCTGTTGCCTGAAATAAATGAGAAAGCTGCTGCTGCCATGAAATTAAATGAATATCTTAATACAAGAAAGAATTGCCACTCGTGAACTTTTTGCTGCTGTGAAAGTAAAATGAAATGTCTAAAGACAAGAAAGAATTGCCACTCATGAACTATTTGCTACTTAACCAATGGACTCGGAAAACTTCTTATAAAACAGGTACCTGTCTGTGTTCAAACTCTAGAGTACTCTAATAATATGCTATAGCTATTCTTCATATTACTTATCTAAATTTATAAAATGTAAAAACTATCATTTGTATAACTAAAACTGAATAATTAACTTAATGTGTAAATTTCTCTACTAATCTAGCTTACCTCATTCTGTCTTGGGTGCGTATTTCTATAATCTACATTTCTATCTATAGTTATTATTTAATTATTGCATGCTCATAATTATTTCAATTTTCAAAGTTTAAATCTATGATCACTTAAAACAATGAATGCGTGTCAAATTTTCATTAATATTTACTTTCTTTAATAACTTAACTTTCATATAAATTGACACGCATTCAATGCTTCATTTATTGTAATGCAGGGGTCTACTACTTAGTTATAATAATTCCCAAGTTATATATGTTTTGTATTTATTAAATAATCAGTGAATAATTCGAGAAAATTATATTTCTTTGAGAGTCACCAACGTTCTTTAGTAAATGTTGATAATGTAGAGCCGAATTAGAAATCTATTTAAATCTCATCATAATCAATTATCAGTATACATGTGTTACATTTTAGAGACGTGATGACCCATTCCGCCGTGAAATTTCCGGATTCTTCAGGGTTGAAATTAACCCCAGTCGTCCTACACAAGTGGCATAATGGGTGCTCCCATAGGATTTGACAATGTCATGCAGCCAGCCGGCAAATTGCGCCACGTACCGCTTGTCCCTGGTTATGCTTATGTGACACCTTACTTCGTCGGACCGAGGCAGAGACCAGTCTGATATTCTTATAAACCCATTCGCGGCATTGCAGTTTCGATATACTGCCATTCCATATCGCCTTTCTAAAGCGTACCACATATTCCTTTACTCACTTCTATTATTCTATATATCACTCCGCCTCTGCATTATCTTCGTAATTCACTCTCAAATAAATGTTTGCCCTTAGTTATAAATAAATATTTTAATTAAATAAATATAAGTCTGCCGTTACTCTTATAACCCATACTTTAGACTCTTGCATTGCAAAGGTATAAATCCCTCCATGCATGCATTAGAAATACTCACTCGAGAGTTTTAGGTAGCTAGATTACGCCTTCAAATAAATGTATTCCTTTTGTAAACATTACAGTATCGGAAATACCGCTACTGAAATCCTCAATATAAAATAATGTCTAAATAAATAAACGTGTTCTTTAAAATATAATCATATCGCAAATCCCGCTACTGAAGTTGTTAGGCCATAAAATATTATTAGATTGTTTTATTAAAATGTTTAATAAATAATTTTAAACTATATGTCTGCATTTACATTTCATTTATTCGATACCCATTCTATATAATATTTCCTCGATTATGTAAATATGAATGTTTAATTAATATTAGTTTGGTTATTGGCTAACTCGAGAAAAAAATCATGAGTCTCTTGCATATCCCTGACCACCGTGCCTAAGGAAATATTTACTCATGTCGCATCAGATGCATTGTTTCGTGGATTGTATTGTGGAACCGATAAACTATGTTCGAACTCAGTACCACGGGTGGCTTCGCTACTCGATGGTGCTGCTGTTCTGTATGGTGGTCGAATTCTGCACTATGTTTACGAGTCACAAGTTTTCTGACCGTTACATAGTTAAATTTTTTTTTAGCGTTTGGCACTTTCCAACGTCGAGCGTTCGATACAAAAAACCCATATATACCCTGAGCAAAATATAATGCATATAAATTTCTTTTAGCATTCATTACTCAAGTTAGCTAATTAATCTATATATATATACGATTTTGTTTTGATAAAAATAATGAAAAAAAAGTAAATCGAGTGAAATAATGTGGGTTGAGTAAATGAAAGGACAGCAGGCGTAATAACAAATTTAAGGAAAGCAGGGATGTGTGTGTAAGTTAAGAAGGAATGAAAATACTCGGATCTAATGAAATATTTTGCTTTATATATATATATATGTTAATAGTAAATATTTTGTTAAAGTATAAATATATATATATATATATCATAGACAGCAGTAGCTTATTATACACGTAACTAGTTTTTTGCTATAATATATAGGTTAAATATGTTAAACGCAGCAATATAGAGATAGGGCAATGTAGAGTAGGTGAGGGCAGCGAAAGAGTGTCATAGGGCCAATATACCAGTGGGGAGTAGTCAAATGCTAATAGTATAAAGAAAATAAATAATATTAAGAAAAATGGAAGCAGAAAATGACAGAATAGCATCAAGGAACTTCAGTCTAAGGTTACTTGAAATATTTAGACAGAATATGCAAGAAATAAAGAAAATGTATGAGGAGGAAATGAGAAAAAGAAGAGATGAAGAATCAAGACAGAGACAAGAAGAAGAAAAGATAAGAGTGAGAGAATATCAGGAATTTAAAGACCTTATGTGGAGAGAGTTAGAAGCCATAAAGGAACATATTGGAATATCCCCAGCTAGTAAAAAGGAAAAAGAAATTAAAGATATGGAAAAGGAAAGGAAGTCAGAGAGATCAGATGAACCTATGATAGTAGAAGGGCAAGCAGGTAGTGTAGTAAATATGAAAAAGTGTGATGAGCAAAGAAACCTCATTCCAGCTGATGAAGGCCCACAATAACCAGAGAAGGCAGTCAGCATTAAAGAAGAGACGAAGATGGACACTGAACACCAAAGCTATTTAGCAAAAATGATCCACATCAAAATCTTTAGAGGGGAGATAGGAGAAAATCCTCAAGCCCACATAGAGAGCTTGCAAAAGTTCTTCCAAGTTCATAAGACAGGGCCGGATGAGCAGATAGCGATAGCCAGTTACCATCTTCAGGGATCTGCCAAGGACTGGTGGAATATGGTGAGATGGAAGCCTAAAACCATAGAAAAATACAAAGATGCGTTAATGAAGCATTACTGGAGCCACGAGTGTCAAAGCGGTATCTACCATATGCTCTGCCAGGAAAAATATGGGACGATACTCCAAGAAACGCACACACAGTTTTTCCTCCGCCAAGCGAACCGGTTTAAATCCCTTACAACATTCGCCTTTGCAGATTCACACATCATAGGGACCATCCAGCATAGTATGCCGCTAACCATCCAATAATGGCAGCTAGTCGGATAAAAGACATCGAAGAAATGATTGAACTTCTCACTACCTTGGATTTGAACCATTGGGCTAAAGAACCACCTGATAGAGGGCGAAGATTAGAAAATCCAAAGCCGCATTCATCGATGACAAGAGATCGGTATTATCCACCTGACCCGGGGTTGTAAAAATAATAGACTATTAGGACGGTTATTAAACATATATAAAAATATTAAAATGAACTTGATATAATGAACTTGGTTGAATGGATTGTACTTTAGTCAAATAGGGTTTTAGATAGAAATTTTATTATATATATTATTCTTTTAATTACTGTTACTCTTAAAAATTTTTTTTATATTATATTAACTAACCTTACTCTAAGAATCTTTTTATATAAATATAATCAGTTTAACTAACATTACTATGATTTCTACCAGACACGGCCAAATTAGGCCATCTTAATTAAACTATAAATTCTAGATCCGGGTATATTAATTGTTCGTTGCTTCATGTAATCTCTGCTTTCTATATTTCAATATATCTGTAAAAACAATAATAATGTTTTCGTATTTAAATTATGTAATGTAAAAATTTGTTTTTCTCGTTCTTGCCTCCTTTGTTCTTCCTTAATTGTTCACGGGAAGTACGGGGAAATGATCAGTAAGATTCGTATTCGAATCTTAAGTTTCACCTTTTTCTGTCGTCTCTCACTGACTGGTCTATCCCGCCCAAATTTAAACTTTTGATATCGAGTTGTGTGTGTAACAATATTAAAAATGTATAAATATATGTAGAATTCAGCATAAACACGCACACATTTCGATCTCAAATTAAACGCAATAAATAGGGATAAAATAATATAATTTAGATTTCTTTTAGTTATATAATTTTGTATAATTTTAATCATTTATTTTGGATTATAAAGTTCGTATTTATTGCTTTGTTTAAATTTCATTTAATAATAATTCTAAAAAAAATATCTGATGTAATATTTAATTAAAAGTTAAAATAATCTTATGTTCCCTTTTTGTTTTTGAAATTTAAAAGCATCGGTCAGGGATAAATAATAGATTAATTAACCCTTAAACCGCTAATTAAATCATTGGTTGTATGAGGTAAAAATAAAATCTTTTAATTGGCCAACTCACAAACTGAAGACAAAGCCTATTGTTAAAACATATTCGCCTATAATATTAAATTCAACTCAGATACGTTTATAAAAAGTATATAATTAATTTTTCAGGTCATGAAGAAAACGAAAGTTCTTTCAAAAATAAATTGCTATTTATTTATTCTAAGATATTCTATATCGGCAACATAAAAGTTATAATGTAAACAAAAAGATCGACTTTTACGTTATAGAAAAGTAAATATTTCTTTTTACTACATCTTCAATATATTTACTTAAATCTTCAATATTTTTCGAAAATAATTTTGTTTTTTTATTATTCTCTCTGAAAATTATGTTTAATTTCCATAAATATTATTTAATAATAATTTAAATCGTATTCGAAATGAAAATCTGGAGTCGTTTTTCTTTATTTTCTTTGATCAGGCAGTTTCTTTGTTCTTTCCAGCCAATCAGAATGTCTTTTTCGGCTGAGAGCATGCTAAGAACCAATCACAAATAATGTTCCTTCTTTGTTTAGGTTTAAATGCGTTTTTTTTTATTTTTTACTTCTAAAATAAATCGGAAGATGTCACCATCGTACAGAACTTTTAAAAACGAATTAAATACGTATTTAACGAATTTTATCGTATAAAAACGAACTGAGTTAGAGTGATTTTAGATGTCGACGAGGAGTCTCGTCGAGCGCGGGAAAAGGGTTAAAGAAAAATTCCCCAAAATTAATTAGTAAATGTAAAATGTAAACAATAGAACAGCAGCTTTCTTTAATTAAAAACCAACAAAATGCATTGATTATCCTCAGGGCAGATTAAATAGAACCTAAAAATATCTTAACAAAAATGTGAAAGATCAAGATAAGGGAAGAGGCCATCTTAGACTTGCTGGAGACATTTGACTTAAACTTTAGCTTTGCTCTCGATCACTGAGAGTCTCCAAAAATATAAAAATAATTTGTTCCGGCCAAGGTATGACCGAGTAAAGCACCTAGATTATTCTCCACCGGGAGATGGCCTATCGGATGCTGAACTTTCCATTGCCCGTCATAAATCCACCATGAAGATCTGTTGCCTGAAATAAATGAGAAAGCTGCTGCTGCCATGAAATTAAATGAATATCTTAATACAAGAAAGAATTGCCACTCGTGAACTTTTTGCTGCTGTGAAAGTAAAATGAAATGTCTAAAGACAAGAAAGAATTGCCACTCATGAACTATTTGCTACTTAACCAATGGACTCGGAAAACTTCTTATAAAACAGGTACCTGTCTGTGTTCAAACTTTAGAGTACTCTAATAATATGCTATAGCTATTCTTCATATTACTTATCTAAATTTATAAAATGTAAAAACTATCATTTGTATAACTAAAACTGAATAATTAACTTAATGTGTAAATTTCTCTACTAATCTAGCTTACCTCATTCTGTCTTGGGTGTGTATTTCTATAATCTACATTTCTATCTATAGTTATTATTTAATTATTGCATGCTCATAATTATTTCAATTTTCAAAGTTTAAATCTATGATCGCTTAAAACAATGAATGCGTGTCAAATTTTCATTAATATTTACTTTCTTTAATAACTTAACTTTCATATAAATCGACACGCATTCAATGCTTCATTTATTGTAATGCAGGGGTCTACTACTTCGCAAATGGCTGACGTATTAGTTATAATAATTCCCAAGTTATATATGTTTCGTATTTATTAAATAATCAGTGAATAATTCCAGAAAATTACATTTCTTTGAGAGTCACCAACGTTCTTTAGTAAATGTTGATAATGTAGAGCCGAATTAGAAATCTATTTAAATCTCATCATAATCAATTATCAGTATACATGTGTTACGTTTTAGAGACGCGATGACCCATTCCGCCGTGAAATTTCCGGATTCTTCAGGGTAGAAATTAACCCCAGTCGTCCTACACAAGCGGGCATAATGGGTGCTCCCGTAGGATTTGACAATGTCATGCAGCCAGCCGGCAAATCACGCCACGTACTGCTTGTCCCCGGTTATGCTTATGTGACACCTTACTTCGTCTGACCGAGGCAGAGACCAGTCTGATATTCTTATAAACCCATTCGCGGCATTGCAGTTTCGATATACTTCCATTCCATATCATCTTTCTAAAGCGTACCACGTGTTCCTTTGCTCACTTCTATTATTCTATATATCACTCCACCTCTGCATTATCTTCGTAATTCACTCTCAAATAAATGTTTGCCCTTAGTTATAAATACATATTTTAATTAAATAAATATATGTCTGCCGTTACTCTTATAACTCATACTTTAGACTCTTGCATTGCAAAGGTATAAATCCCTCCATACTTGCATTAGAAATACTCACTCGAAGGTTTTAGTTAGCTAGATTATGCCTTCAAATAAATGTATTCCTTTTGTAAACATTACACTATCGGAAATACCGCTACTGAAATCCTCAATATAAAATAATGTCTAAATAAATAAACGTGTTCTTTAAAATATAATCATATCACAAATCCCGCTACTGAAGTTGTTAGGCCATAAAATATTATTAGATTGTTTTATTAAAATGTTTAATAAATAATTTTAAACTATACGTCTGCATTTACGTTTCATTTATTCGATACCCATTCTATATAATATTTCCTCGATTATGTAAATATGAATGTTTAATTAATATTAGTTTGGTTATTGGCTAACTCAAGAATAAAATCGTGAGTCTCTTGCATATCCCTGACCACCGTGCCTAAGGAAATATTTACTCATGTCGCATCAGATGCGTTGTTTCGTAGATTGTATTGTGGAACTGATAAACTATGTTCGAACTCAGTACCACGGGTGGCTTCGCTACTCAATGGTGCTGCTGTTCTGTATGGTGGTCGAATTCTGCACTATGTTTATGAGTCACACGTTTTCTGACCATTACAATATATATATATATATATTAAAAATGACATTTTGGTTAAACAAATGATATTCATTGTAAATAAAAATTTGTCATTGTTTAATAATCATATAGTACTTTTAAACAAATTTATTGCTTAAATAAAATAAATAAATGAAAATGACTTTAGGGCAAATAATCCAGTCAAAAAAAATACATGGTGTTAGATTCATTGTAAAGTCTACTCACATTTTATGTAATGATATTCATATGCATTTATTCACTAAGGTGCTTCAATAATAGATACACCATGTTCTGAGAAAACAAGCTTTTATTTCTTTTGTTATTATATCAATACAAACTCTAACTCTAACCATAACCCCAACTCTAACTGTAAATTATTTTATATTGGTGACTTTAGTGCAGATATTACTAGTATTTGTAGAAAGTTAAATGTATTGAAAATCTTGATATTGTCCTCTGAACTTTCGCTATAAACATTTTTTTCCATCATATAGATTGACATCACAAGTCTTTTCATTAGCAAAAAAAGATATATAAAAATAGATTTCAAGCATTGTTAGCCCAGAGATCATCACAGCTGCCTTGCAAGCAAGTAGTTTGTTGCAGACGGTTGTGGGTTCGCGTCCTGACCGATGCTATGACATATGAAAAAAAATTGATTTTAAAACAATGACATTTTATGCATTATGCTATATTTAAAAACATGAATATAATTACTAATAATATTTATGGATAAATTGTGAATTAGTATACCCAATGGGTAAAATGATAATTATACCAAAAATTGACTATTTCAAACATATCTGTAGGAATTTAGCTTTTTAATCACTTTTATTGCTTATACAAAAACTATTGATAAATCTGAACTGTGGATTTGAATAAATCTTTAAAAATATCATCAACAGGAAAAAAATATATATATTCAGCCAAAACTTAAAGTAAAAATGATCAGGCTGAAAGTATTCTATTTTACACATATCATGAGAAAATTTGAAAAATGCATAATGCTTGAAATAAATAGTAGTTTAAAAAAAATAATTATTGATAATGAAAATAATCATCACCATTAACATAATAATAATAAAAAATGTATTTCAGTAGTGCTATTTATTTGATTATTAGAAGGTGAATATTGACTCAAGGACATATTTTTATCACCATCATTATAGCCCATAGAGAGTGCATAACAATTAAAACTAGGTTTTCCAAGTAAGACCTTTCTTTATACATTAAAACATTTAAAAAAATATCATAATATATAATACCCTCCTTAATTGTTGTGGTTTTGATTACTAATTCTTATGATAAGAAACAACTAATAATTAAGGTAATAAAAGTTCAAAAATTGCTTACAATTTCATTATTTTGGAATCTAGCAAATGTAGGTGTGGTGACTTAGAAATTACTTATGCTAGCATTACAGAAGCCTTAATTACTGCAGCCTCCTTACAAAAGGAAATCAATAAAATGTCATGTTGAGGAATAATAATATTAATATTCCAACACATACTTCTACATTTGACTGTTCTACAATTGTAGTCTATACAAAATTAGATATTCTTCATTAAACATGAGATTCATACGCTATGGTTCCACACATCAGCTGATTAGAAGAACACATATGGATGATAACTGAATGATTCAATGCTAAAATTCCAAGAAAACTTTTCAACTCTTTTAAACACTTCTTCATGGATAGATTTATTATACTAACAATTAACAATGCAAAAAAAATTTCTATTTGCTTTCCGCAAAGTGCATTAAACATATACAAATGTGCGTTTCCATAGATAGAATCAAACCAAAGCTACAATATTGGAAATCTTTAACCAAGAACAAAAAAGTAGACTAAAAAAACCATAATTTTAACACTAGATAAATATATACTTATAATACAAATCAACATCAAAATCATATAATTGGTCTATTACAAAATACCTATCTTAACTGTAATATAGGCTTATAAAACTATTTTGAACAGTAAATGACCTCCATCTGATCTATCTAAAACATTTGAATCTCAATTTATAACAACTTCTAAGAATTTAAAGTCAATAAATCAAATGATATACCTATGCAAGGCTCATACTGAGAAGTCATGTTATTCTGAATAATTTGAAGACTTTCCATGACAAAGAGAGCACATGATAGCACTCAAATTTCTATGACCACAATGCAATATGATTGCCACTTCCATGCATTAATGCATAAACTAAAAAATCCACCCAATAAGGACAGAGTTAAGCAAGAATGCAATAGAACAAACTATTCTCAGCATTAGTGATAAGAACACAGCTGATAACATTATCAATGTTTCTGATATGAAACCAACAATTAAAAATGGGAAAATACACAATGCTCCATCATTTATAAATAATATTAATTGATAAAGGCACAATAATACATAAGCGACATCAGTTAATAAAAAAACTACATAAATCATTTTCTCTTATAATATTAGATCTCAGTATTTTATTCAGAAAGTTGTTTATTCTAGTAAATATTACACTATCTACAATATTTGTTTCAGTCATGTATTAATTAATTGCGGACAACTGTGTCCAGACTCAACTAGAAAATCCATATAATCCTTCAAATTTTCATCTTTACCTTTGATGCATAATATATTAATATTTATCCTAACTTTAGAAAGATGAGTCATTGATTTATTGGTTATTATCTTAATAAAAGGTTAAAGGTTTCATTTATTATGATGTGTTATTTTGTTAGGGTAACCATTTGATTAATGGACTTGTCCCAATTCTACGTTGCTTCTCTAATAAGCACTTACTGTACTTAGACAATCATTTCTTTATTGAAAATCCTCCTATTTCTTCTATAAATTACATGAGCATTGCAAAAATTTACTCAGCTAATTCTTCATTAATTCTTCAGGACACTATTTCATATAGACTATCCTGGAAATTTGACTCATATTCTACTTCAGTGTAGGCAGTATTTAATATTCTATTTCTAGACCCCTCCTATAGTCCACCCTTCTTATACAATATTCCACTACATATATCTACCATCATGTCCCAAAACAAATAATCTATTTTATTATTATCATTCACACCACTATTTAATAATAGGAATGTCAATATATATAAACTACAGAATACTGATAAAGGAAACATCTTTTTGGCAATGATGTTATTAGTACAACATACTATTTCAAATCCAGATATAAGCAAAACTCTTGCAGAAATGTTTATGCATATAGAAATAGAAAACAATCCATGAGCATTGCTCATAAAAAAAAAAACATCTGAAGATAGAACATACACCTACTCAAATATGAGTAAACATCAAGCAAGCATAAAAGTCTTGTATCAGATATTCAATAAAAACAAAATAATATTGTCAATGGCAGTAAGAAATATAGGTAAGCAGATATTCATGATTAAGATAAGTGCGAGATCCAGGTTTCATAAGCCCAATCATTAAATTTGATTGATTGCAAAAAAAGAAGTCCAGCTAACAATGCAAAAAAATAGCAAGTCTTGAAGTCTACTATTAAGTGACCTGCAGGAATGTATTTAATGATTGGGAAAAAGTTCAGTTTAAAATTCCCAAACAATAGCCAATAACAAAGTAGAATTAAATGATAACTAATGTTAAGTTTAGTATGAATTGCAGTCTGTATGCAAACATTTAAATTTATTTTTGCTGATTTATTCTGACAGATTTTCATATTTTAAGCTCAAGATCCTCTATTTTTTATTTTTCTCAGCTGGATATTCATCTGACTCAGTTTTCAGATCAACAACATTAATACCAAAATATTTTTTTTTTAATGGAACCATCTGACTTTCTACAGACTCAACTATAGTTTGCAGTTTAATGATAGTTTTCTAAGTTTTGTGGCACAATCCTTAGTCACTTTCTTCTCCCCATGAATATGGAGGTCAAAGCTATAGTTGTAGTTAAAGATTTTTTAAGAGAAATAAACCACTAGGAGAGATATTTCTGTATTGAATCTAATTCAGAAGGATGAATAGTGTCTGATTGAGCCTGTAGGATTTCATATATTAAAGAATGCTTACATTTTTAATTTTAACTCTGACTTGACTTTTTCACTTTAAAAAAGAATAGACCTGGATCCATATATGTTGGCCAATTTTAAGGATTGTTACCATAAGACTCTTTTAGGAAATCAGACTTACTATTTTGATTTTTTTTTCTTTTTTCACTACATAAGAACAAAAATTCTCCAACTTTTCATTAACTGAGCAATTGTTAGCATGTTTTATTTTTATTGACATATGAATACAGCTATTTTTCAATTGTTCTTTCCAATGACAAAGATCTAAACCTTTAAAGGTAAAGGTAAATCCAGCTAAGCCTATGCCAATTCTCAAGGGTTTTGCTATACACTGCCTGGAAATAATGTTTTTTTTTATATGTATTTACACCACAAGATGTATACAAACATTTAGATACACTAGTTTAATACAGATAATGTTTGGAAAGTTTGTTTTAGAACCATAACCCTTCTAGCCAATGTATGGCTTGCCTTGTGTGCAATATAGCAATGATTGTTTCCATAAGTTTCCTGCTCCAGGTTAGAACATGACGTATTGCATTCTACTATATAATGGACAGAATGTTTATTGCCAATCAATATCTGATAATTGTCTAATGTCTGAACATCTAAAAGTTGCCTAATGTTATATAATTTCCCTTTCAAAAAATTTTAATATGCAACAAGATTCACATCCATACTAGAAGTGTTCAAATTCACTGACTTAGTTTTTAAATTGCACTGTTTGCACTATATGTTACTTATTTTCTTTTATTATTATTTCACTGGTCAGTTTTATTGTAACTTAAATCGAATCTTGATAATATTGTGATAAGGACAAGTCCATTATTCAAGAGAGAGCTTGGATGAGTTAGGATGAATTCATAACACACAATTCTGATTTTAAGAAAATATTTAGCAGTATTCATGATTTTGAAACAAAAGAGATGAAAAAAAATCCAAATTTTTTAAATACCTATCATTCATACCCCTTAACAGAGCGAACGACACTAACTAAAGTATATTTTACTGATACAGATCTTCTCCTAAATATGCGCAAATATATATGCGCATATATATATTCTTTATGAACAAAACTATCAATTTCATATTTGAAATTACTTCAAATGAATAATACAAATATACATTGTAAAGATAACTAAAGCAAACATAAACGTATAAAATGACAACTATTGAACGGTAAAGATAATAAAAGACAAACACGCATACATATTTACACAAAAGATGACAACTAGATTATTAAATAATAAAAACGACTTTACAAAGAAATGACAAGTCTTTTTTTAAAACGTATTTTTATTTTAAATGTCAATAGTTGGAAATTCACTAGATAGCAATAAATTTTCTTTATATATTATATATGATTAAGAAAAGGCACTGATTATAAAAAAAGAAAAGTTTCAGAGACAATCCACAAAATCCTTGAACTATTTATAGATTACTTTTAAATATTTTTTCTTATTCATTCAAACTTCCTTTCATTTATTTTCTTTTACAATTTTTTTTAGTCATGTTAGTCAGGTTAAATTTAGAATGAAATTCGTCATCAGAGAATTACATAATATATATTTTTGACATCAATTTACGATTTTCAGATATTCAAATTTAATGTAAAATAAAACTTTTATTAAATTGTATCTTAGTAAGTACATCTCATGATTACCAGCGAGGTGTCATTTAAGTCAGTAAGCAATTAAATGCATGAGAGAGGTTTGAAACCCCTAGAAACAAATAAAAACGTTAATGTCTAAGTGTCTCTTTCTAAAAAAAGGTGTAAAAACAAGGCGAATTAATATAAATTCACTGCTTTCTAACTGTAAACGATGCTATTATATTTTTCCTTTTAAATAAAAATTTATTTATAAAAAGAATAGAATATTTACATCTACAGATATTTTCACAAATTTTGAATCATAAAAAAAACAGCAGTTTTTTTAAAAAAAGATTTAGAAGTTGAAAGCCTTTATTAACATTTGGTGAATCACATGATAGTCTGATTTGCATGAGCTTTCAACCAACGTATATATATCATGTATTCAAATCTAGATCATATATAACTTGATATTTTTTTTACATTTCAATCAGGTTTACATTTTTCAGATATCTGTGTACTAGCCAAGATATCTATCTAATATTGGTCAGTAACTAAATATTTAGTTATTCTTAGGAAGATAATAAAACAATTATGGAAAAACTATCAAATCCTCACCATACAAAATATAGCAAGCCTGGCGAGTGATTTTTTTAATTTTTATTATGTTTGTATAACTATGGAAAAGAAATTGGTACTGCTGTTATTGTAAAAAAAACTGTTTTTTTCTCATTATGCTCAAATAGTTTGTGTAAATCTGGTTTAAACTTTATCTAGATGTTTTAATAGCAGAGTTAATGAGACAGCAAATGGTGATCCTTGATATAAAACTTTCATTAATGGATATGTGTCTTCTTAATCTTACTGTATTGATTTTATTAACAAATATATTTGATAACTTTTTTTTTTTCATTTTATTCAATGCAATATATTTTTATAGTTAATTTTATTTTCTTTCCTTATTGTTTTTAACGTCTAGTGGTCCCTGTCATGAGCTACAATGATATTTAAATACGCATGTAATAAAGTGTAAATGAAAAAAAAAATTAAATAAAAATATAACTGGTGATAGATTAGTATATCTAAACTAACCACCTTATCCATTTCACAAATTGAAATGATTTCTAGAAGAAAAAAAAATTACAGTTGAAAAAAGTAAAATGCCAATAAAAGGAGACTCATTTCAAGAAACTGCATCACAATTGCAAAAAGCATTTAGAAAAGACAAAAAAAAATCATGTAAAATAAAAACAATCATGAAAATCAAAGTATGTTATCATGGATCCAAAATAATTTCACTTATAGCATTTTACCAAACATTGTAAAGTTATTGTGTACTAATAGTGTATACATAACATTTTCATGTTAATTAAATAGCATTTATATGTAGTGTTTGTGATAAAATCAATACCATGTTCTTCAACTATCATGCATTGAACCTATTTTTTTTCATGTGTCATAGCATTGGCCAGGAAGCGAACCTGCTAACCCAGGACAACTGCATGGAAGGCAGCTGTGCTGGCCTCTTGACCACCAATGCTTGACACCTATTTATTTTTAATATAATAAAATTACATTTAATGAATAATAAATCTGTCAATCTAAAGAATTATCAATGGAGGCTTATATCAATGCAATAAAGATTAAATATGCAAATGAATGATATTCTAAACAATTAACTAAAGAATATGACACAATTGCACATATAAAACATAATACTGAAAATAATTTATTTCAGAAAATATTTTAAAAAGTCAAAATAATTAAGGTTTTGTTTCTTCATTATAATAAACTAAAAAATCAAAATAATAAAATATGTATAATCCATAATCATGAGGATTGCCAATTCCTCAACAAGCTTTGTGATAAATGCTTAGCCAGAGCCAGCATTTAAAATATCTCTGACAGGACCCCCCCCCAAACCTCTGACCATGGTTTCATGCTTTGGCACTCCTCAGAGAAGTGCTAGGATAGGTTCAGACACTAGATCTAAAAATATGAACCCAAAGCCAGCATTTTATTATATCTTACAAGCTTAAGAGAATTGGGTCATGTGATCTATGACACTTATTTTGACTATGTATATCCATGCTCTGATTACAAATAGTTAATAAAACATTGCCAAAAAATATTTTAATTTTCTATCTTACCAATAGTTAAAAATTTGAGTACAACTCTGCAATGTAATAATTTTTCTGAGTGAATATAAACTATAAATTTCCATTAATTTATATATTTTTGTTAAATTTCCTATTTTATTTAAGTCTTGGAATTATGTAAATTTTTAAATTTTTCTTACTTTCATTTTTTTTTTTTTGATCAGACAAAAAAGGATTTAAATATAAATATCATGTTTGTGAGACATGTTTTTAATGTTAATTAGTCATTTTTATTTCTAAAGAAATTAAAAAATATTTCTTATTTAATCTATCATTTGCATTTTTGTTAATCCTATTAACGCGCGTATATCTTATTTTCTCACTGTTAATGAATTAATTTGTAATTTTTCTTTCCTATTATGTATATATTAATGAATAAAAGATTTTTTTACTTAGTTTTAATTAAAAAGTTTTTAATTTTATGCAAATATTTTAAATTATTTTATCAATTCATAACACGAGGACATTAAAAAAACTATCCATTTATACATAAACAAATATAAGATTACCACCAATTTTATGATGAAGGTGGAAATAAAAAAATTGTAAAATGTAATGTTAATATCTAACATACAAGTTAAATATATACCTGTGCAAACAATGTAATATATAAGATAATTTGAACTCAGACATTCACACGACCCTCAATTCTGCAAACTATCTCATACACTGATACACTTTACCACATATATGCTTAAAAGATAAATAATCACCAATATACATATTTCGTACTAAACCAGCACTTAACAGTTGGTCCAGATTATCATCTCTACACATATATACAATAAGTGCTCAGATTAATATTAAGATAACCAATCTTTATACTTTAATAGATAGACTTTAATCAACTCCACCCTCCAACTTTTCAACCATCTATCCTATTGAAAATCTGACGATGGAACGCTCAAAGTCCACACTGATGCTGGCATTCTCCTCACACCCAGGTTGATCTAAAAATTAAAAATTAACATTAACCCAATGATTTGATAAAAATATATTTTATATAACTCATCTGAAGGATGTTTATTTTATTTTTTAATTAAAATAACAATTAGGTATTTTAGTCAAATTTTAGTTTCAATGCATTAACTTTTAAAAATATAAAATTAGAATTCAGTACAGCATAAAATAGAATCTGGTTAAATATGAAATTGGTGTAATACAATATCATATATATTGGAAAACTATCTGCATGCGTATTAATATGATGTCCTAAGACTTATGTGACAAATATATTGCATTTTTAATCAACTTGCTTTAAATTTGTTTGTATAACTTATTTAATAATCTGATCTATCTATCTATCTATCTATCTATCTATCTATCTATCTATCTATCTATCTATCTATCTATCTATCTATCTATCTATCTATCTATCTATCTATCTATCTATCTATCTATCTATCTATCTATCTATCTATCTATCTATCTATCTATCTATCTATCTATCTATCTATCTATCTATCTATCTATCTATCTATCTATCTATCTTATCATTTTAATTTATTGAAAACATAATTATGTAGGTGGATTTTAATTAACATTCAACTTTTAAAACAAAATAACATAGACCTATGACGATGGCTGACAAATTTGTAAGTTAAGACGTTTCAAAGACAGCAAAGACAAAAATATGAAAAATTGTGGAAAGTGATTTGATTGGAAAATAAATATTTAAGTACTTTAGAAATTTATTATTATTTTTTTTCTGTCCAAGCCTGTGAATATGTATATATTATTTAGTATGTAACAATTACTAAGAGCCAATATTAACTTGTAGCAACTTTTCTTCATTTATTCAGCTGAGCAACTCACAGTACTTCTTCATCTAATCATCTTTATCATGAAAAAATTCGATCACCTCCATCTCCTTTTTTATAAACACATTAAAATGAAGACATTGTTGTTTGCAAGATTTAACATTACTTAATGGACATGATATTTAAGATTCGGAGATTATTTAGTCTTACCATATCAAATATCAGAATATTTATTTTAATACAGTTGTGATTATTTTATTCCTCATAACTATGTGATAGAATAATATTTGTTTAATATGTACTAATTATTACCTAACTGTTGTTTCTTTTTTATTAAATTAATATAGTATCTCACAATATGTCATTACCCAACTGCCTTTATCAGATGAAAATAGTTTCACTTTCCATCTGCTTCTTAAATTCTTATGATCATGGTAATCAGCTAGAAATAGTTGAGGACACATTGTGAGATTGTTAATTAATTTAATAAAAAGAGGGTGCTAGATGTTACCACATTTTAGTAATTATTATATATGAAGTAAATACCATTTTAATATTCCATTACATGTTCATTATGAATTATAAAGTTGCAAGGAAATGAAAGATTCTGTCCTATGAAGATTGGTGCAAGTTAAATTGATCCAGGCTTTAAATAAAATCTCCATTATGTAGTGTTGAAGTTGGCAAACATCTTTGTCTATATTTGATAATGTTATAAGAAATAAAAGAGATAAAAAGTGATTTCTTTTATTAAGCTATAAGAGAGGCTGGATAATGATAGATTGCAAAACAGTTGATTAATTTAATAAAAAGAAGGTGCTAAAATGTATATATCATGATTGGATAAATCAAATTTCAAAAGTACATAACTCATCAGGGTATCTAAATGGAAGATATTAGAAGTATATACTCTTATTTTTCTCCTTTACTTTCTTTGCATTTCTCATATATATATATATATATATATATATATATATATATATATATATATATATATATATATATATATATATATATATATATATATATATTGCTTATAATAACCCTTCTCATATACACTTTATTGTAAACATTTTTTAAATACAATTTCTTTACTTTCCTGACAGTTTTGACTGTCCAGCAGTCTTCATCAGAGCTTTCTCAATTTCCCTCTACCTTTTAAACTGTCAGAAAAATAAAGAAGTTTTATTTAAAAAATTGTATTAAAGCGTATATGAGAAGAGTTATTATAAGCAATATATATATATATAGAAGATATTAAAGACAACTGAAAAATTTAAATATAAAAGTAAAGTGAATAGCTAATCTGCAGGATTAAGTTATTTAA
This sequence comes from Epiperipatus broadwayi, assembly GCA_028023455.1. Classification (NCBI taxonomy): domain Eukaryota; kingdom Metazoa; phylum Onychophora; class Udeonychophora; order Euonychophora; family Peripatidae; genus Epiperipatus; species Epiperipatus broadwayi. The sequence goes on from JAQFVV010008077.1 coordinate 40,914, forward strand.
AATGTTTACACTTGGATAACACAGAAAAACAAACAATAAATATTATTTCAATTTCTGAATCAGTTGTGTAAAGAACCATAATGACATATAGCAATTTATGTAAAAGGAAAAGGTGTCAAAATTTGATTTATAAGAAAAAAATATGTATCTCTGCATAACATTGAATAAATATGCATAAGATGTGTAACTATAGGCAACTTCTATTTTATGTATCATTCATGTTAATTTTTGAATTTGGGAATCATATTTTAAAATGAAAATAAGATCCATAAATATAAGGCTTTTAAAAGTCAAAAGTAAAATCGTTTTATCAAATTTAGCATTAGTTTAATTTAAATATGGTTGTACCAAAATTTCATATATTTTATAATTAAAGAGAAAAGAATTAATTGATGTAAATAAAAACAAACCAACTAATTAACTTAATTGATTATTGTTCAAAATATAATATTAAATCATAAAAGGAAGACAATTAAAGAAATTAGTGTTTTTGGAAAAAGATGGCTCATCATTTAGAGACTTTTATTTATGAGCTATTAAAACGATATCTTTTTTCAATGAATAGAGGAGTTATGTAAATAAGAACCATTATAATTTAGACAGTTGGAAATAATTGAACCAATTGAAATAAACTATAGAGGTTAATGAAGTTGAAAGGAAAAAAATTCTCTTTTTAATTGGGTGATTTTAAGGGAGTATAATTTTGTTCCATTAATAAACAATTTAATTTAATTTATTGATACTGCTCTCTTATCTGCTATTTTCATAAATAACATTGTAGGGTGTGTGACTTATTATATTTTGTTTGAAGTCGTAATATGTTCTGTAATTTTGGGGCATCATAAAAATAGTTTATTGGATGGTGTTTAATTTAAAAATCTTTCAGGCAATTTCTTAGAGTTGTTTGGACTCCACTGTTAAGATTTTTATCTGCATCTCTAATATTTTCAATTGGTTATCTTTCTCTCTTAATTTATTTACAATGATAAATGTGCTGGTCTAATAACATGATGATTTTTAGTGTTTATGTTAATTATTTAGAATGGGGGCTGAAGCCATCACAGCTTTATTAATATTTGCAAAAGAATAGTAGGATAATTCCATGGAAGATTTATATTTATTTCCACAGCTTCTCTTGTTTCCATTAAATCTAAAATTCTCTCAATGGTATTTTTCAGCAGCACTGGAAGGTCTCTTCTATGTATTTTGGCAAGGGGGAGACAAAATTCTAATAATTTGCTACTCTGATAAGGAGAAAGCAGTTAAAGTTTTGACTTTATTGCCTGGATCTTCTAAAAAATTGGCTATAACTTCCTTTATTAGCAGTGTATTTTTCCCGTTGGTGCTGATAATGTATGTTGTTTTGATGACTTTGTCCAAAAAATATCATCATTTAAATGTTTCTTGCCATGTTTGGGATTTGGCAAATAAAAATTACTACAATTTCAGTCTGGTCAAGCATACAAGTGGTTTCTGAAATAGCTACTTTTTCTGTTCTGAGATGGTTTTACTCAAATAGTTCTTCCAAGCTGTGCAGGTACCAATTGGTTACTTATAAAATCCCCCTTTAATACATTAACCTTAACAATTTCACACTGTGGATCCCTTGTGTATATCTTTCTGATTCTAATTGCTGCGCTGGCTGATGATTGTTACTTGGAAATTTCTATTCCATTTATTTTCAGATGGAATGCGAATGATCATACTCAACCTTTAAAAATGACTGTGACATGGCATTTTTACTCTTTATTTAATGTACTTTTAAAATTTAGCATTTGGAAACATTTATATATTTTTTCATCATTATTTGCTTGCATCTCTTTGATTTTATTATTTATTTTATGTATGTAAGAATGTATGTTCATTTGTTGATTTTTCCTCTATAACTTTTCAATGCCTATTCACTAATTTAGTTGCCTACCATCTATCTCCTTGCAAATCAGTTTCTCAGATATACATCATTGTGCTCTGAATTATTTGTTCAGACCACTTTTTGAACTTCCAACATATTTCTTTAACATCTTCCTTTAGTTCAGATTTGATTCCTTTACTCTTTCCTCCATGGCCTCTTTTTAATGTCATCCAATTTGATCTTATTTTGGATTTGGAGATCTTTGTTTATTTAGTGATATGAGCTTTAAAGTCATTTTC
>JAQFVV010008078.1:0-43031 GCA_028023455.1 Epiperipatus broadwayi
ATATATATATATATATATATATATATATATATATATATATATATATATATATATATATATATATATATATATATATATATATATATATATATATATATATATATATAAATAACTACAACCATTAAATGTATGTATTTTTAAATTATATAATAATAATTCAAACAAATATATTTAACACAGTATTCAAAATTAAATAATCTATTCTTTACCAGAAGTACTTTCAATTGTTTCACTGACAATCTTTTTCAACTGTTAATACAAACGTACAAAAAATAAAAACTTGCATTACCCATCATTCAATCTATTCAAATTTCCCACAATTCTGTTGTCTTTATATTAGCCGATTGTTTATTCATCAAACCACCTCTATTCCTAGATATCATCATAGCCTCTTTAATTTTACGTTTTTCACTACACCTTTCAATTTGAATAATTTTTATATCTCTATTATTAAATTTAAAACCATAATTACATGTTCTATTATGATCAAATATAATTGATGGAGTATTTATATTTACTGAAGATATTGTACAGAAAGAAAATATATCTTCAGTAAATATAAATACTCCATCAATTATATTTGATCATAATAGAACATGTAATTATGGTTTTAAATTTAATAATAGAGATATAAAAATTATTCAAATTGAAAGGTGTAGTAAAAACGTAAAAAATTAAAGAATTATGATGATATCTAGGAATAGAATGGTTTGATGATTAAACAATCGATTATATAAAGACAACAGAAATTGTGGGAAATTGAATAGATGAATGATGGCAACAAGTTTTATTTTTTATGCGTTTGTATTAACAGTTGAAAAAGATTGTCAGTGAAACATGAAGTACCGTAAAAAATAGAATTTAATTTTGAATCGATGTTAAATATATTTGTTTGAATTATTATATATATATATATATATATATATACTCATCCACCCTTCCAGAGATCTGACAGATACTGACAGCCAAAAGAATGATTACAATTCACAATCATGAGATAGATAAAAAAAATTCAATCATTACACTTCCATGAACACTCAGATGATCACTCCAATTCAATCACTCTAAGCTACTACAACCCATAATAGTTTATTGCAAACACTGTTGCATTGCCCTGCTTACTTCCAAGTCTTAGGGGCTTTAATTTATAAAATAATCCCTTGCTTATCTTTAAAGTTTTAGAGGCAACAATTATATATCAGTAAAGAAAATACTGCCTTGCTCTCTCTGGAGTCTTAGAGGTGAAATCATGGCAGGACTACTGTTAACTGCTTCATGATAAATAATAACTGATTTTATAACCTGGGTTGGAGCAGTGAATGAAATAAATCAATCACCAGTGGCATGAATACATCACACCCTCAAGGCAATGACAAAAATTCTCCATCCATCATCAAAATTGTAACAACCAACCAAACTCCAACAGTCAAATATTCAATGCAACCTCCAAAATCATAGATTTTATATAACACAAACTTTTCAAATATGAACAAAATTATTATTCTACAATTCAAGGCTATTAATATTTCCATGCTTATCTAGCAGCAATACCATATTTCACTGATAAGCAAAATATTTAAAAAACAGTGCTATTAACTTTAACACTTATTATAAGTTGTGATATTTTATATTTTAAATTTGAAACTAAGCTGTTTAATGGCTGTACTCATTTATCATGATCAAAAAAAATGCAACAATAATAATCATCATCACCTAAACATAAGGCCAAAATATTTGTATATAATAATAATAATAAAAAAACATTACACACAAAAAAATTTTTTTTTAAAACTATATATCTGTCATCATTATATACTACACATCTCTTAGGTATGATGTGGTGTATTTCAAGCCCTTATTTAGCTTATTTCGAGACCTAGTTGGCTCGACATTTGTAACAGATAAAAATATTGATATGGATAGATATTATATAAAGATATTATTTATCACAGTAATAAAAATATCATGATTATTAATTATTAAAATATGTTTGTAATCTGTCACTTTGTAACAGTATGAATAAATAAAGATGAACTGATATAAAGGTTGATAAAAGGCTGTTACTTTATAACTGATTACAATCTATATATTGATGAGTGATAAAATGATAGTTGCTATAATTCAATAACTAAACACTAAACATGATATATGCTATACTCCAGCAGTTCATCATTGGTAACCGAGTAAATTAAATGAGAAATGAATTCACCGTGTTAGCTAAAATACAATTTATAATTAAATAAGGATGATGCTAACATATAAATAAGAATATATGCATATCATGCTCTATCTGGGTGTCTATTTCTAATTAATTAAATATAACATTATAGCCCGATTGCAACTATCTCAAACATTAATTCTGTCACGCTAATAATGAAATAAATAAATTATCTCATTTCTCAATACTTAAAATAACAACATGACAATTAAAACTATCCTCATTAAAGATTTAATGATATTTAGATATTGGGGAAGTCATTTGAACAATAAAACATGCTGGCCATTGCCATCAAATAAAATAATAATAAATATAGCAACTGAATAAAATTACCCACTGTGAGATCCCTGGAGTGCATTTCGCTTATCTCCAATACTAGGTTCTTTTAACAAAGAATCCTTCCTATTCTTCTTTCCAACCATATAAGACCATTCATGATCATACGCACACACTGGTGCTATTCATGACAACTTATAAAACATATTACACAAAGTTAATAAGTTGGAAAAGGGATGGGATCACTTTTTATTCAGTTTAGCTAAGTACATGTGTTTTCCCACGAGCGCCACTAGATTGTTTTAAATCTAGATAAATATCTGTTTATAGTGTACTGAGTTCAAACTCATTCGGTACATTTTTATTACACATGACTTGGATGACTAATGAAAAAAAAATAAAAATGACAGTCTTATATTTTATCCATGTCAATAAAATCATAAGATCCTCATATCACAAAATTTATATAGATCAATACTCTTATAGATATTGCTAGCTCATTTTATGTATATTGATGAACAGACAAGTATAATCCTATTAATGTCTTCTAAACAAGCATCGTGAAGACCATTATTGATATTGATGGCCATTTAACTAGATTATTTATCAAATATAAAGGTAATAATGATGATGATAATAATATCATAATAATAATGATAATAATAGTGATGCTGATACCAGCCATAGCTTATTAATAAACTCGCAACAATAAATTTATCTTTATAAACTCATAAGCACTTTTTAAAATCATCCCATGTCAAACTGGCATTTAATTATTACATTCACTAGCATTTATATAAGTTTATGTTTATTTACTAAAATACTTTTATAGTTAAAACTAGGATTTCATAATACTAGTGATGATGACTGATCATCATGCATCTTCCCATGTGATATTCAACTTTCTATACACTCATATTTACCAAAATATAATAATTATGTTAAACACTAGATTTAATCCTTATAATTTGTTTAATCAATGATGATGTCGATCTTAACTCTTTTATAGTATTATTTGAAACAGCGTTTTAAATCAATAATATGATATCCATCTTTGATGAAGATGATCAAAACTCATGGACAGAATATCATTTTAGCTTTTCTATTCTTGAACTATAATTATTAAAATTTGGTTATTATCAAGCTTAACCTCCAAATACTTAAATGTAAATCAGCATTCTAGTTTACTTAACATTTTGCGAGCACTTAAAATTTACAAGTGATTGCTCAATATTTACGAATGATGATTCTTAATATCTGCGAGCGATGATGATGATGATCATTTAAAACAATAGAGTTAAGACAAGAAAAATACAACAATATTTTTAATATGAACTTGGAAACCAATTAAGATATATAATTATATTTTATTAATATCATTACTCTTTCTTTCTTTAAAATCAAATTTACTAATTAGATAAATGGCTTATTATTACATTAATTCAATATAGAACTAATACAAAATTTTATATACGAATTCGTCATTTTGGATAATTTTAAAATAAGCTGGCTTAAAATGACATTTAAAAACAAATATATTTCATGGAATGCTTACTGAAGACTTTCCTAACTTATTATATCATAAAAATAAATTTCCTATGTAACTTGTGTTTTATTTCATTTCTATTCATACGTAAGCCTTGCTTTATAATTTCTCATATTTAAACTAATTATGTATAACCTATTCTTTTGACGTGTTTGTATAAGCAGTTACACATGCACACATTCGGTAATGTTAACATATATGTTTAAAATGTATACCCCTATATTAGAGATTAATACATAAATTACATATATAAAAAATATTCTTGCAACCTTTTAGCAAAATAAAATAAAATACATTATATCAATTTTAATATGCAACAAGATAAAAAAAAACATTATAAATGCATATATTTATAGGTTGCTCATTATCATAACAACTAAAGAACAATTAAAAAAAAACATTTCAATATTACAATATATAATATAAAAAAAATAATAAAAAAAATTATGAAAATTTAAGTTTAAAGATTTAAACTGTGTTTGTGTTATGTTATGTGATATTGAGAATAGCTATCGATAAACAAGCCTTTAATGTTTCTGTATCAAAAGAAAAAAAAATAATGCTTTGAACAATAAATTAAGGTTTACTTTTAATAAGCAATAATAAAAGATCTGTTAAGGAAAGTTCATAGTTACCCGATTACTTTCACTTCTTATAACTGTCCTGAGTTTGAATTTTCAGACTGCTTGTCTTTGCTCCATTTAAAAAAAAAGTTCTTGCAGATACTTTTAAGATAAACATGAATTAATTGACTTGCTTATTTCTTCAATTTTAAAATTATTTATTGTTGATTCTTTTGATAATGCTGAATTCATTGACTGGCTTCCTTCTACCATTTCAAAAAGAGTTATTTCAAATACTTTTAGATAAGTGGTGGATTTGCTTGTCTCTACCATTTCAAAAAAATATTCTAGACAGTCTAGATGACTATGAGGAAAATTCTAACAAAAATTTGGTTGATAGCTTAATCAAACCTGGTTATAAGGTCTTTATACATTTTTCTTTTCCTCTTCCTTCTCCTTCTCCCTCCATCCAAAGGTAATGAGCCTATAATGGACCAGGAGCCAGAAAAGAAGCATTTCAAATAGCTTGTGTGGTTGGCTTTAAACTCTATCATTTTGTTGGTTATTATTCGACTGGTATAAGAGTCCATAGACATATCAGTGATTTTAACCCATGATAGGAATTTCAAGAAGCAGAAGAGGTGGTTTTAGCAATGCAAATTCATTGTATTATACACAGCAAAATATATTAATATCATTTCATAGAACTGTTACCAACTTCTTTCAAGAAATTCAATTTTGTTCCATTTTTTTCCTCTTTATCTTAATCTTGCTGGGAATTACTTATATATAGGCAAATCTTCATCTATACTGACTTTAAGAGAAGTCATTTTTTTTGCTTCCTCAACTTTTAAAGAGCAAAAAAAATCGCTCACTCTCTTTTGAAAAAAAAAATCAGAGCTTACATCTCTTCTCTCATCATATTAACAAAAAACTGACTGATTGATCTCTAAATATTGTTTCATTCATTTATATTGTGAATTGTAATCAAAGAAAAGAACCACCTGGAAACCTTATCTTGAAATCAAGATAAAAAAATCAGAGTTTGACAAGCTGTTCTATCGCGATTCTACAAGAAAATTATTAAACACATTTTATTACATCAAAGCACCTTTTTTCCAAAAAATAATCTTAGATACAGATAATAAACACTAAAGCTGGAAATCCATAGTCATTAGAAATAGGTGTAAAAGTGTTTTTTTGTGTTTATACAGACGTTTTCATTCTTTCACACTCTTTTGCACGTGCACTTTTTTTTTATCTCCTAGTCTACTAATCTTGTTTGCTTTATTTTACACCTTCTTTCTAATCTGCCTTATTTTAACAAAATGAAAGTTAAATAATTTAATACATTATTTAATAAGAAAATATAATAAATCAATATTAAACATTATTACCTTCTCTCTCTACAACTGCTTAGTCATTAACTATTTATATAGACTATATAATAATAAATACACACACACACATATATATATATATATATATATATATAATTTTTTAAATTAAATAATATATCTGTGTGTTTGAAATGAGTCATATACATACAATATATATATATATAGTAGGTGATGGTTACTGATTTCAAAAAAAAATATTGATTTAATTCATATAAGTATATTTAAAGTTTTCAAAAGTTGGCACTATTATTTAATTAATAATAAAATCATTTCAAGGAAAACAGTTGTTTGCTTAGTTTTTCAAAAATAACATTGTACAATAATTATCCGATTTTTATTTTACTCTCCCAAACTCACAGATGTCCGCTATAATAAGAATAACAAATTTGTTTTTTTTTTTATTATTTTTTTAAAGAAAACTAGATTAATCACCCTCTGAAAAATAAGGAAGGGTTTTAAAAGAAATATAATTTAGTATATGAAAATATAAAATATAATAATGAAAATAAAATATTGCCACATAGACATGAAATTAAGAAATAATAATTGTTCAGGAGAGGTTTATTGTAGGAGAGATATTACTGCTAAGTTATATAAAGAGAACAAAGTACACTTGACTAATAAGGTAAGAATTTACAAATTGATTAATTCATAATTAATATTAATTTTTACAAGGAAGGCTTTACAAAGTGTTTAAAGAACCAGATAGGTGAGATTTAAAATTATTCAATGTAAATTTAAGAGTCTAGCAGCACTTGAAATTATTACCTCTGTACAAACTTGGCTGTTCTTTTTGGTGATATTCAGATTTCTCTCCGAGAACTAGATTTAGTTTGACAAGCATAGTTATTCAGGCAGGAAGTAAGTTCATTATTCTGTAAACAGGCACATAGTTATAGTTTATGAGTATCAGGATACTGGGCACAGATTTCAGTGAAGGCCATCTCCAATGGTGAGAAAGGTGAAGTGAGTTTACTCACAACACATTGAAATTAAATGAACATGGATTTATTTGGCAACTGCTTTCATTGATTTTTTTACTTCTCTTCCTGGTCAAAGTTAGCTCATTTTATACTATGCCCCAGTATTTGTGGAATGCTTTCTTGATTGGTCACTGCTAATCATTCTGTAATCTAATTTTTAAAATATTTTCTACATAAGCTTTACCCATTGTGCTTGAAGATGCCATTGTTAAATAAGTATCCAAACCAAAATTAATTTGATAACAAATGTTTATGACAAAAGTAAATCAATTAGCTTAGTTTCTAATTTTAATTTTAGAAAATTTTTTAATTAAAGCTATTTTGGAAGATTAAACAAGATTAAGTTTCTCACCTTTAAATATTTTTGACTAATTACAATTGCATCTTCCATCTTGGATTTAAAAGAAAAGTATAGTTTAATAGCAAAAATAATTTAAAAAAAACAAAATGTTATAGATTGACATATGACAAACTTTTTCTTGCAAATATTTGCTCAGTAGGTTTGTCTCTACAATATCTAAATCCATCTGAGGCGTAATTACTATAACTTTTAAATTTCTTTAAATAAATACAGAAAATATATATTTTGATATTATAAGTTTGTTACAATTAACTCTCTGTTACCTATTGTGTATATATGTATTCCCTTTTTAAATATTATCTTTAATATTATTTTTAATAATATTTTTAATAATATTATTTTTCTTTGTGTGCGTGTGTGTGTGTGTTTAAAGTCAGGGTTTACACATATATCTTCATTAAGAAGTATTTTCATTAATAATAATTAAGAAAGTAGACAAAAATGTGTTAGTGAGAAGAATATATACACAGGAATAGGGTTTGAATTTGGCTTGATAGTAGAAGATTTGATGTGGGCTGTAAAGCACAATCTGAATATCATATTCCACTTCAATATCCATATATATATATATAATTCGATGTCTGTACTTGTTCAAAGCAATATACAGAATTATATAGTTGAATATTTATAAATACAGTACACAAATATATTTAAAAAAAATTTTCCACTCAGTAGCAGTTCAGACTTTCCTTGTAGTTTTTGTCAACTAATACATTGAAAGGTTAACCTTCCCACAATTTTGTGATCTTAAGATTTAAGGCCTGACTGTTAATTAAGTCATGTTTGTATTTGTATATCAGCATAGCTTCTTTTCTTTTTCTTTTCTTTTTTTCAATTAGCAGTATTTTAACCGTTGTTCTAATTGAAGTTAAAGCCATAAATACATGAAATATTATGGTCATGAAAAATGGATAGTGAACCATTATTATCTAATTTGCAATTTTGATTCGATCTCTGAACTCTTTTTACCAACAGCAAGAACTCTTTAGTTCTTTTTTTTTATGTATATATTGATTCAACTACCACTCTTACATATCTATTTATAAATGATACAATTTTTATTTATAAATGAGGTTTTATCTTTAGACTTATTTATTAATTTGTTTAATGTAGGAGGTGTATAAAATGCAATATCACATATATCTTTATAAATATTCCTTATAAAATCTACTTGAGCATTAAAAATGTATGGTATTGATATACATATTTTTATTAGTAGGAGGATCAATATCATTATTAAATTGTTATTATTATATCTCTTGTTAAAATTTTTACTAACATTATATATATATATATATATATATATATATATATATATATATATATATATTTATATAATATAAAAAAAATAAAAAAAGACAATAGATGGGTTATACCAAAAACACCTTCAAGTGTTTGTTTACATAAACGTCAGAGCAAGTATTTCACTATCTCTAACTTAATTTCCACCTTCAGATCATGATTTCAAGTTATTTGCTATCGTCAGTGAAGGACAGGATTAAGAAACTAGATCTAAAACACAAACTCTGAGCGTTTAAGAAACAGTTTCTATTCAGCTTGCAAGTGTGAATTTTAGTTTGTGTTTTAGATCTAGTTTCTTAATCCTGTCTTTCACTGATGATAGCAAATAGCTTGAAATCATGATCTGAAGGTGGAAATTAAGTTAGAGATAGTGAAATACTCGCTCTGACATTTATGTAAACAAACGCTTGAAGGTGTTTTTGGTATAATGCCATCTATTGTCATAAATACAAGCGTATGCAAGTTTTTAACTTGTGTTTTTTGTTTTTCATAAATGTACCTTTGAGGTCTTTCTTGCAATGATATATATTGCAGAGACTTCTACTATGTGGTGATGCTGAACTGATATCATACCCATGTAGCTATCTTGCATGCTATGCTGAGTTTGAAGACATTACGTGTCAAAAATATTCACGCTTGCAAGCTGAATAGAAACTGTTTCTTAAACGCTCAGAGTTTGTGTTTTAGATCTAGTTTCTTAATCCTGTCCTTCACTGATGATATCAAATAGCTTGAAATCATGATCTGAAGGTGGAAATTAAGTTAGAGATAGTGAAATACTCGCTCTGATGTTTATGTAAACAAACGCTTGAAGGTGTTTTTGGTATAATGCCATCTATTGTCATAAATACAAGCGTATGCAAGTTTTTAACTTCTGCTTTTTGTTTTTCATATATATATATATGATATAATTGTAACCAACATTTAACAATTCAATCGAATATATTTCAATATTTTTGACTATATCCAATAAATATTTATGAAGACTATTATTTCTAAATAAAAAAGACTTCAAAGCTGCCATTTTATGTCACATTGACACTCTTGATTAATATGTAATGTAGCATCTTTTACTATTGGTTTAGTGATAATACAGTAATCCAGCATATATTGATTAAGTGTTCATCTGGTTTTATCCATTTTAATCCATTTAAATTATTTAATTCTTTGAACAACTCTTTAATTTTATTTGGCCTGCCACATACTACATCTTCATCAACATATCAATTTATATATATATATATATATATATATATAAATCAAGTCATATACTTCATGACTTATATATCTTGCATTTATAAATATATAAAATAAAGAGCGTGATAATTACTCTAAACAAGCTTTTTCTTTCAAAATAAAATTTATTAACATAATATTATTTTTTTCAATTTACATGTTATATCTAGTGATGTACAAAATTCAAACTATGATTTACAATGCATAACTTGATTTACCAAATGAACAGAAAAACCTTGATTTCTATATGCATACATCTTGCTATTTTTAGTTTCTCTCATAGTCTACTAGGTAATCTCTGCCCTTAATGGCAACTAAATAGATCACAACTTCTATGAATCATATTATCTCCACCATCCAGAAGACAAGAAAATAAAAAAAAACATACTAATCCCCACAGCACCCATGTTCCAGCGCCCTTGCTAAGGACTAGGAACCATTCTTCAGGAAACTTCCAAAGCTCAGAGTTTCTCATCCAATGCCCTTACTAATCCCCACAACCACCAGATCCCTATCAAAACCCAAGCACCAGATGGCAAATATGAGTGACACAGCAGTCCGAATTTGAAATATAAACCATAGTAGAACTTTCTGGCCTGAGTCACCCAAGCTTGAGACTCTCTCATCTTCACAGCCAAGAGAAGCAACACTGCAGCACTAATCAAAAAATTAAATCTTACATGCTTGCATCATACACCATCTACATATTATCACACAGTCTAATAAGCAACCCTTGAATCACATAGAAAACAAAGAGATCAAAAATACAATGCATCACATTATCTCCACCACCCTAAGGATAAGAAAGACAAATCTCATACTAATCCCCATAGCACTCACATACCAGCCCCCTGTAAAAACCAAATTCCAAGCCCCAGGAACCTTCTCAAGTTCCAGACTCTCTTATCTAAAGCCCATACTAGATTCCAATACACCCACATCCCAGCTCCACTCCAAGACAGAATGCAATCCGTGAGAGCTCTCCAAGCAACAGAGTCAGTTATCAAGACCGTACATATAAGTGACACAATAGTCCTAATCCAATATTCAAATCACCGTTGAACTCCTTGGGAACTTGAGTTTTGTCCATCAAGTTTCAGCTTCCAAACAACATATAAAAACTAGAAGACTTAATTCATGAAGTTCTCAACTTGGTAGAAATCAAATGATGAAACTAGAAGCGCAATCCGTATGATGAGCAACAACTGTTAACAATACAATATCATAATAATTGCTAAATTCATAATCACAGTGCAAATCTCCAGGATTTTCAATGCTTTGCATAATTTTTTTTTTCATTACTTTGCAGCCGGAGTTCAAATCGCAGGCTACTTACATATATGAAATATTTAGTTTAAGGAAGTTATATACTGCCTTAGAATTACAGTGCCAATTTCTATATAATAATTAGGTAAATAATATAAAATATTATATACCATCAACAATTCTATGTATTTAATATAAAAATATTACAGATTATATATATTTACATAGTTTAGTGCATTAATGAACTTATAAACTCTGACATTTAGGGTCCATGAATTAGTATTCCAGATCGATCACTTCGGATATTTGAACTTTCAATAAATTTTAATTATTGTAATATTTATATGAATTTTCTTTTATATTTATATATGTGACAACATCTTAATTATATGACCATTTTTTACAACAAACATAAACTTTTATCTCAATTATCATAGACATAACTATAACGCATATTTAACCCACAAGAATATGCCTTAATCACATTAATAAAGTTATGTAAAATAAAACGAATCGTACTGATTTATTTAGATATTAATCTTAGTTTTCATTTACTCCTTTCATGATTTTATTAATACGTTTAAGATGTGCGGTAAAAAAATAAATTTTGAAATTTTCTAAGAGATTAGATATGAGGGGAAAAGTAATCGAGTTGCAGAAATAATAATAAATAGTTTCATTACATGATAATAATATTCAATTTTTTTATTCGATTAAAATTTATATCTGTATTTATTAATAACTATTTAGTAATAATTATTAAGGAATGATTGTAAAAAGAATGTTGTCAAATGTATGTTATGTTGATAAAATTGTAATAATTTGATATTAATAATATTAAACAGAGGTGATAAAATTTACTAAGAGAGAAAAGCTAGTTAGAGATTAAATCTTGGGCAACCTGAGGATATTATTTATCTGAAAGTGCTTCTAGCAGATTATTTAAGTTACGAAATGTTTTTATAAAAGTATTTAAAATGTGGGCTAAGTAAAAGTTTTAGCTACATATCATTATCATTTTCAACCATTATCGATCAACTGCAGAATGGACGTCTCTCCAAATTTAATCCAACTTTTTTTCATATGTCATAGCATAAGCCGGGACGCGAACCCACACCAAACTGCAACCAACTACCTGCTTGCAAGGCGGGTGCGATGACCTCTCGGCTAACAACGCTTGACAATTTAATCCAACTTCTCTGATTTTTAGCCTCTCTTCTCCACACCACTTGAGCATATATCTTCATTTATTTCCTACATCTCACATGTTGTCTCATTCTAGGTATTTTACAGTCTCTTAGAATCCAGCTTAAGATTTCAATTGTCCATCTATTATCATATCTTCTAGCAATATGTCCTGGCCAACTTCACTTGAGTCTCTTAATTCTTTCAATGATGCCTGTAACACATGTTTGTTTTCTCAATCAAGTGTATTGTTTTCAATAACTTAATAATAATGGCATGAATATATCCATACTTCATTGAATTGTATGAAGTCTCTATATTGCTCATCTGTTAAATATCCAGATCTTTGATATTTAAGTAAGAACCGCTAAAACACATTTATTAAAATCCTTTCTTTAAAAACGCATATGCACAGAAGTTATTTCTAGAAAAAGGACTCAAACCAAGTTTAATTGTGCGATTAATATCCTCCATTATGTTGCCATCTATATTAATAATCTGACCAAGGTATGTGTTGTGGTTAATTTTTTTCAACTCATTATTAGCAATCTTTACTTTTTTGGAAATATTTTATTGAACATTAAGTTAATCTTTTTAACACTTACTTTTAATGTTAATTAATTACTTTCATCTGATAACTCTTACAACCGTTCTTGAAGCTATAAACCCATATTTTCCAAAATAACTACAACCATCTGCAAAATCTAGGTGACTTAAATAATCTAATTTTACTTTTACTCCCTCAGCTTTCTATTTTAACCATAAGTTACTTCTTGCAAAACTGCTATAATAAGTTTTGTAAAGATGGAGTCATCTGTCGTACACTCTTCCCAATGTTAATCCTTTTTGTATCATTGAGTAATATAATTTTTGCTGTTCTATTTTTACCAAAATTCTTCAGAATATCACAATATCATGGGTATATCCCTTGATGATTCAATGCTTTAATCACTGAAGAAATTATTATAGAATCAAAAAATCAAAATTCCTTTCATAATCTACAAATTCAAAGCATAATGGCAACTCATATCCATTGGTCCTTTCAATAACTTCTCTCAATACTTGGATATTATGCACCATATATAATGACTTTTAAATCCAGCTTGTTCTTTTGGTTGGTTAAAATCCAAAAATTCGCTGTAAACGAATTGTAATTATTTGATAAAATTTCTGTTGAGGAATGATAAAACACTGATAGAGCTGTGATTTCTAATATCTTATTTTTTACCTTTTTTAAATATTACTATTAATATTGCATTTTGCCAATTATCTGTTACACCTTTATCATTTAGACATTTCTTATATAATTTTGCCAAAAACTATTTTATTTCTTAGTCGGCTTCATTAAAAATATTCATTATAATTACATCATTATCTGAAACTTTTTCTTTCTTCGAATATTTAATAATAAATCTCATTTCTTTATTTAAAATAGTGGATAATTCAGAAGATATTGTATGTGAATATATATTTTCCTATTCTTTACTCTATATAATTATTGGATAAAACCCTTGTACATATTTCATGACTCCATCTCTTTTTTTGATAATAGTTCTATCTTTATTTCTTATGGTAGAAATAGGTTCCCTACCAATATCAGAATGTTATGTTGTTTTACATTTGTGAGATGTTTATTTTCTTCTATAAATTTGTTTACTAACTCACAATTACTTTTTTTAATATTGTTATTAACTATTTTTGTGCCATTTTAGAATTTTTAAATATTCAATCCTTCTTAATGCATTATTTTTTTTTTACGTTTTTAAATTTCCTGTTTTATTCATATATTGCCTTGTTTCAGAAAATATTTTACTCCTCAATTGCTACTTTTACTAGTTATATTTGTTTCTGTTTTTTAAAAGTGTATCTAACTATTGATTTCCTTCAAATATTAATCATATTTAAAACTTATTAATATTTTAAAACGATTTCTATGATCTAATTTAAATTCATTGGAATATTTCTGAGCGTTAGGGATATCAATTATGAATACTGTTTTTTTTTTAATATTCTATTATTCTTAATGAATTATTTGTAAAAATAAATAAATCATAATTTGATTTCTTTATTTTTTAATACCTCCAACAATGATTTTTTAGTAAGAAAGATACTCACACACAAAAGCTCAAGATAGAGACTGAAAAAATAAGAACGGATATCTTATCTTTATATTTAAGTTCAATTACAAAGACCAATATCAAGCACTTTCATTAAAATTATATAAGAATAGTGCTTTAGTAAATTAAGTAGTTATTTTCTTTATTTATATTGTCTTGCCTCAGTGGCAATTTATCTTTCTTTTAGTTTTTAATATTGAATCAATTATATTTTACAAATATCAGACAAATGTGAAAATTAATATTTTTAAACGATTTTCAATTATATTTCAGCTGTGTATTAGTGAAGATTAGAAATATTAATTGTTAATCAGTTGTTAATACTGAAGGCCATAATGATTTCTCTCTCTCTCTCTCCCTCTCTCTAATTAGACATTAACAAGTATATTATATTTTATTAATCGATGAAAAATTATCTTATTCAATATATATATATATATATATATATATATACGGTTAATTTTTTCTTATATATATATATTATAACGGGTATTGTATTTTATATTTATATATAAATTATTTTATCAAAATGGAATCAAATCAGCTATACCTGCTTTAACAATGATCTATGTTGTTTTCATTTCTATAATCGCAATGAAATTTGACCATAAGTCTTTCATAAAAAATTTTAACAATTTTTTTATTAAAGTATTTCATGATAATTAAAAATATTTTTTTTTTTTGATGAAAATTATTTTTAACATTCATATAACAGTCTTCTATTTCTTTTTTTATAATGAGAACTTGTAGTAACACAAGCCTGACTTGAAGTATCAACATTTAATAATTTTCATTAATTTGATTAACTAAACTCAATACTCTGCATTTTAGGTCACCAATATTCAGTAGGTTATATATATATATATATATATATATATATATATATATATATATATATATATATATATATATATATATATATATATATATATACACTTGGGTCTCGTTTTATGCAGATTATTTCAATGCAATTTTGAAGTTATGCAATTCATGTTTCTTCTTAATATTTTTCATATTTCACTCTATTTATTACACATCAAGAAATTTAAATTATTAATAACTTATTTTGACTTGAAATACTTTTTTTTTTTTTCAAAAATATAACATTATTATATTAGCAGCTGACATGAACATGGTCTGAAGCTATATTTAGAATAAATAACATACTTATACTAATGAGTAAATAATAATAATAGATTTATATTTACATATAAAAATATCACAATAAATATTCAAAAATTTTAAACTTTTAAAATGTATTTTGTTAGGTATAACAGAAATAAATAATGTAGATTTTTTAAAAATAAATAATGAAGATTTTATTGATTTTATAAACTGAAAATAATATTTTTAATGATAATATATAATCTTTTTGTTTTGATTGTGATCATTTTTTTAATATAGAAACAAAATGTGAACATTTAAAATTTATTTCAGTAGTAAAAATCAGTTGTCAACAGAAAACCATTAAAACAGCACAAGACTGAAATTGGCACTAGTTGTGTAAATAGGATAGAGCAGAATATGGTAAAAAATAGAGTCAGGAATGGAAAATAAAGTGGCTAACAAATTTATCTGGGCATAATTGCTGAAAGATTCTTGACTTTGTTCAAGAAGAAGCTACATCACATCACATTGACAAATCTGATTTCTTACCAGTTTACAAACAAACCGCACATTCGAAAATAGCCATAATGAGTAAAATACATGAGAAAAAAGGTCAAATTCGAAAATAGCAATAATGATTAAAATACATATAAAAAAATGTCAAACTAAATACTGTAGCTAATAAAAAAAGTAAAAAAGGTTGTATTGTACCAATTTTTTTCAAATATTTGATATTTTTTATACGTTATACTTTATTTCCTTATTTTTTTAATGCAAATTTTAAAGTAATTTTTTTTTGCTGCTTTGCTTTTATGTGAATTCTGAAAATTACTGACCCTATACCCTCTTTTTCAAGGTAAGTTAAGTCTATTTTTATGTGATTTTTTTTAATGTGGGTTTTCGGTGGAACCTGTCTACTGCATAAAATGAGACCCAGGTGTGTGTGTATATATATATATATATATATATATATATATATATATATATATATAGTCAGATAATTTATGATAATAGCGAAAAAAGTAGTTTACTGTTTAAGGTTCGAACAGGACCTTTAGCAACAAGGTAATATATACATAAATGAAAAAAATGTGGATGATTTATTCTGTAAGTTGTGTAAGGAAGGCATAGGCAATATTATGCATCTTTTAATTGAATGAAGTTTACTGAAAGCATAAAGGGTACAAGTAATGAAATTGTGGAAGAATAAATATAAACAAAGTGATTATACAGAAAGTGGGTTATTGGACTTTATGCTGGATTTGAGAAAATAATACCCCTTATTAGATATAAAGGTCATGGATTTGGCAATTATTATGTGGTGGAAGTGAATTGGAGTAGGTATAGAGAAGAATATGTGAGGGCAGGGAATGAAAAGAGAGGGTAAAGTAGTAACAGGTTTCTCTGATCATAATAGTTGAGAGATTTCTGAATCTGTATAAGAAGTCACAGTGCATTGCATCACATTGCAATGAGTTAATATTGAAACATTACATAAAATAATTAGCACTGTAAACTCTTTTATAGTATGTATAACATTATTATTTAAATCATCATTGCCAAAACTAAAAATGAAATAAATGCCATACTTGTCAAATACATATCTCAGTCAAGTTAATAAATATTTAGAAATAAATTGCTATTTAATTGAAAGTTTATTTCTTTCAGGAAAAAAAAAACATTGTAGATAATACTGAGGTAAAAAAGAAGAAAATGATAAAGAATATACTCTTTTACCTTTACAATATATTGTAACATGCTGTACTTGGAAAACTTTAATTATTTATAGACCATTATAATGAATTAATCTCAAAATATTACGTTAAATATTTAATCCTTCAAATTATTAAATGTTACATAACAATTAGTATTTTAATCAACATTAGCAAGATTAAAAGAAAAACGATTTTCATACTGGCTAAATGCAGATATGTCTCAGGTTAAAGACATGTTTAGGAAAAAAATTCTGATTAAATTAAATCATTGTTTTCAACAAAAGCATTACAGATAATGTGTTAAAAAAAATTACAAAAAGAGTATGTACTTTTATCTTTAAAATGTATTATCATATCCTATATCTAAAAGGGAACTAAAATTATGTTTTCAAAAATCAAAACTTTATTTACATTTTAGAGTAGATACAAGAGAAATCAATGACAACATAAAAATTAGGTGAATAATAAAGCCTCAATGAATATATATATATATATATATATATATATATATATATTGTACCAGTCAAAACAGTATGCTCACTTAACAAGATTCAAATCCTAAGCAAAAGTACCTTGAATCCGATCATGCTTGAGATACACAGGTCAGGAGCAATCCTGAATTCTAACCTATTTGCCTATTCTTCGAATCTCTGATCCAATGAACAACAATCCTTATGATACAGGACAATTATTTTAATTCTGAGCCCAGAATCAAAGCAGTAGAGCATAAGATTAGACTGATGATGATAATCCAGATCAGAGTAGCCCAGAAATTACATTTATGAAAGTTATATTTTTACTGCTAAGTTATTAGCTAAAAAAATTAGTTCTAAATACTAATTAGAAAATAATAACTGAAAAACAACAAATCAGGATGTACATGAAATATATATTTAATAAAATATTGAGAAAATGCATATATATATATATATATTTAATAAAATATTGATATATATATATATATATATATATTACAAAATGTTTCACGCTTGGAATGATATTATACATTTACAAACTCGGGGATTTGTTTTTGTAAAATCCCCTTTATATTGATTATTTAATGAATATAATTTTATGAAGTGTATTATAGCTCGTGCAGAGTTAATATGCCAATTTAATAACATTTTACTAACTGAACATTGTGGATGCCTAAAATAAATATAAATGATTTATTTGATAAACAGGCAAAATATACGATCTCAATCACTTATCTACATTATGAAAATCATTATATGTATTTTATTGGCATTGTTTGAAAAGACATCTTTGGAACTTATACATAAGAAACAAACAATGTGCTACAATTACAAGAATAAATTATACAATCATTAATACAAATTAGATTTACATCTATGGGGGATCAATAATGGTTTTAAACTAAAGCAGTTTAACTCAATGAACTGAATGTATTTTTTTATGAAATGAATCATTATCTTTAACACATCATTGTGACTTAGTAAGGTTAGGCAGATGGTGATCAACTTAAGGAGCAGAGTAATGGTAGTAGCATACAATAAACAAATCTGGCCTTCATGGCAGTTTTGGATAATCTATCATTTTAAAACAATATTTGAAACAAACTTAGATTTGATATGCCCACATATTTTGGCAGAGTGATATCAATGGAGAGGATTGGGTTTGAAAACCAGAGCCAGATGTACAGTCATCCACAGCACATCAACCTCACAAGCCTCACATTCCACAGGGAGTAGTGTCCCTGATTATGAACTATTTTTGAAAAGTAGGACAGGAGCTTCAGGCTTCCAATATTCCAATGATAAAACAATCAAGAAATGGAAAGATAAAATATGAGAATAAAGGAAAAGGTATGTCAGCAATGTTTATATAATTTTATAATATAATTTTCATATAATATTATTTTAAAGTTTTGAAATGGTCTAACCTCTTGGGCATTGACCTGTTTTCAATCCTGAGTCATTTAACAAATTGTAATAAATAATAACTTTTTCTATAGCATTAAACTAATTAAATTTATATTTAAATTCGATTCCCATATACATATTACAGATTACATTAGCCCTTTAGGCAACAACAGAAAAGAATGGACTAATTATATTAATTAAGGTTCACGATCTTTTAAAATAAAAATTTAAAAACAATTTCAAATAATAAAGTGAAATATGCATCCACAATAAAATATTTTAGATTAAAAAGAAGTGAATGATAGATTTAAATATAAAACCAACCTAGCGAGCGATTTCTGTTATAAATGAAAACTTTACTAATAAATTTAACTGAAGCCATTGCTTCTTTCCTTATTAAACAAAGAAAATAAACCCTTAATAGACTCGTGAGGTTGACCAATATTGGAATATTCATTAAAATATATATTGTAGCAGATCTGATGCTCAGATCCTTGCTTCACAGCCCACATACAATCTCCTACCATCTAACTATATTCACACCCACCTTCATGCACGTATATACATAGCTAATAATACACATATTTCTCTTGCCTAATATTTTAACATAAATCACATAAACATTTATGTATTTTAACCTAAAAATATTTTTAATAATATTTTCATGTATATAGGAGATTGCGCATAAATTAGTAAAGTTATGTTATATATAAAGTATCATATAGGAAACTTATTATTTTTTCATATGTAATTTAGTAGACAGAAATGATGCAATCTTGTTAAAAAGTCTCTCAAAAACAATTACCTGGAAGATCCCCTTAGAAAAAAGTAAAAGATTACAATTTTGTAATAATAAAATAAATGCATTAGTGTAAATTTTGTCCATGCTAGCTTGTTTTAAAATCATAAGATTTATTTTAAAACAATCGTTCGAGAAACTGATAACAAAATTACATTGTTTCAAAAGTCTTACCAGATAAGAAAATATCTAGTCAAATTATTCCAGATGTACAGTAAGTGCTTAAACTGCCTCAGGTCCAGCAGTAGTTTCTATGTTACATCTTCAAAATAAAAGAATAAATACTGCTGGATTTGAATCCAAAAGAAAAGAAGAGACCACCAAATTATGATGTTGCTATACATATTCTATGCCAGTTTTGATTCTCACTCAATGTGTCATGAATAGGGGAAATTTTGCCTTCCCCTCCATTCTAATATGCTGTTCCCATAAGTGAAGCTCTGCATCCCGTACTGATGAACTTTATATATTTTTACAGTAAAAGTGAAATGCTAACTACCATATAATAATGCTACCCTAGATCTAGTGAAACAATACCGATGGACTGACTCGTAGTAAAATTGCTCCTCCAAATAGCAAGGTAAAAAAAATTTTGGCCGCTCGTAATTCTCAAATCCTGCCTTCTCTGTAATATTTATTCTATTTTCCAATCATATATTAAATGTCTTCAAAATATGTAATTCTTATAACTATATATAACTAATGAATATTAAGCCTCTTATAAAATGTTTTCTTTTCTTTTATTTCCAAGTGGCAAATAATTCTCATTTAGATTTATTTATTTATATTTTTAAAAATGCCAATATTATTTCTAAAATCACCAGCATGAAATTTATTTTCATTTTTTCCACCCATCATTTATCAGGTAATTAACTTATAACTTAATCAAAACAAGTCTTATTCAACTTGACCAGGTGCTAGTGATTTTAGATAAACAAACTAATTATTTTTTATGTTTACTGTAGAAAAACAGATTGACATATGTTTCATAAATATTTTTCATTCTAAATAATGCACTATCTCTTATTATTAATATATATATATATATATATATATATATATATATATATATATATATATATATATTAATAATAAGAGATAGTAGCATTATATATATATTGTGCCCTTTTGTATGGGTCACCATCTAATTTTGTGCTAATCTATTAAAAATTTTAAATTTAAGATATATTTGAATATGTGATGTTAATTTTGCTTATGGTAATATTTCAAAAGGTTTAATTAAAGCAATCTATGAGTATTTGATGTGTGAAATTGTGCTGATGTAGAGAGAGACATTTTAAATGATGATGATTATAATATATAGTTGGGAAAAATGGCCATAACCAATACTGCATTAATATATTTAATAAATAAATATTTAAAGTTAAAGTATTTAAAAAAAAGACAAGTTGAAATTAAATGCATATGTTTATTATTGATAAAATAATATTATAAAAGAATATAAATATTTTAATTATTGTAAGTACTTAAATAGAAGACTAATATTTGATTTTAATAATATTGGATAATTATTTTAAAATCTATTATAATATCTTATTTATTTAAAAAATATTTATTTTAAAAAATGCAATTGTTAGTTTATTTTTAGACGATGAGAAGCGTTTCTTGTGTTATAAAAAAAAACAGATGTTAGTTAAATTTACACACACATGCATGGAAGTTATTTAGTGAAGTTGCAAAACTATTTTAAAAATTATGTTGTAAAATTTATAAATAATACGTGAGTTATCACGAGATAAAAATAAAGATAAATTAATGTAGAATATTAAATCTGATTTTTAAAAGTATTGCTTTTAAAAATATAACGTATAAAAAATACTTAGTTTATTTTAAATAATTTGATAAAAGTTAAAAATTAAAAAAGTAAGTAAGAATATTTTAAAAAAATGTTTAATAGATTTAAATAAATGATAAAGATTATTTAGAAATTTGATAATGTAATAAATATTAAATAAGTCATTATTTATTTTTAATTTTGTGTTGTTGGTAAAATATGTAAATAAGCCAGCAAGTCAATTGTTTAATCTACCAATCAAATGGGAAGTTTCTTCCGGTATAAAAGCTCAGTTCAATTGTTAGGAGAGGACTTCGTGATTGATTTTTCAAGTTAATTGTGTTATTAAAAATAGCTACGTAAATTTATAGACGCTTTTAAAATCATTTTCAAAATTATAAGAGTGTCTTGAAAATAAGTTATAGAAATTTTAAATGATAAATATGCAGTATTAATTTAATTTTTTCCCTATCAATCGTCTCTTTATTAAGCTCAATTTGCAAGCAAATAGTCATGGGAACATCATATATAGTGAAAATATATCGGAAACTTTATACTAGAGATATGACAAACGCTGGATTAGTTCGGAAAATTACGAGATGGAGAAAAGTAATATTTTGGACAGTATATAATTTTAAAAGCTAATTACTATTGACTATTAGAAAATAGATATTTTTAAGAATAATATACTTCTTTATGAAGAAAGTATTTTTGTAAGCTATAAATTTAAAAATATATCTTAAGTAAATATATTAAAAATGAAAGTAGTTTTATAAATACTTGCCTTGTTAAGTCTTTATGTTTAAAAGACTGAATATTGACAATTTTAAAAGGCAAATAAATTGAAAATATAAATTAGCTAAAAGTC
Source organism: Epiperipatus broadwayi (assembly GCA_028023455.1). NCBI lineage: Eukaryota > Metazoa > Onychophora > Udeonychophora > Euonychophora > Peripatidae > Epiperipatus > Epiperipatus broadwayi. The sequence goes on from JAQFVV010008078.1 coordinate 22,621, forward strand.
TTAATATAATAAAAATTATTATATTGAAATAATTTAAACACTAGTCGTTTATAGATAAAGAAACTTATTCTTACCTGGATATTTTATTAAAAAAATGCGCAAGTAATATGTGGACATCCCAGTTAATTTAAAATAATTAAATGATAATTTTTTCATAAACTATAGACTAATTTAGAAATAATAACTTTAAATAATTTCGTTAAGGAACTGGATCCGGAGCTTATAAACTATTTTAATTTTATTTTATTTTCTTGTGAGAAACTTATTTTTAAAAGAACGTTTTCATTTTTTCATAAACTTTTAAAAAACACGTGATGGACCGGAAACAGGAAATGGTGTGCCAGTGAATATGTGCCTAGGATTAAAAACTTTATGGTGAAAAGGAAACATCGCTGGATTTATGTAATATGAATTTTGTTTTATTTATCTAATATAAAAGTTAAATATTATTAATCTATTAAAAATAAGATAGGTACATTTCTTAAAATAATAACTAAAGTAATATAATAATTAATTGCATAAGTTTATCTTATAATTAATATAAAACGTAATATGTAAAAGAATGATTGTGAGTGTGTGATTTATTCTATGAAGCTATAATTCCGAAGAATATTGGAAGATGGACTGTACATTAAATCTTATTTATGGTAAAAAATTGTATAATTATAATAATTTTAATATATTTGACATGTTTTTTCTTTAGATCAACCAACTGAGATGTTATTGTTGGATGAATGTATAAATATTTTAAAAATACACACACATTATATTGGCAGTAACAGTTTTATTTAAATATGCATAATTTGAATTTATGATATAAATATGATACAACATTACATAAGAAGCTTAGAAATAATTATATGATTCTTTTGTAAATAAATTTTGATATTTTGTTTTATGTTATAGTATTAGAATTATATTTATTAGTCATAAGTAATTATTGTATTGCAAGTTAGGAAGAGATTTCAAAGTCTATATTTTATTTTTATTTTATTGGATAAATTAAGTTAAGTTTTATGTAGAAGTTTATGTTGGATTGAAGATTTACCAAGTATAGATGATGAAGTATAAATAGTTTGGATAATTAATATTTTATTTAGAGTTGAAAGTTGTTTTCCGGAAATTTTAAATAAGTTTAGAGGATGTTTTTGTAGATAGAAATTTATTAAGAAGGATTAGTATTACACATAAAGTAAAGTAATAATTTTACATAGAAAAGAGTCATAGAATTTATCTAATATAATACTTTATGAATTTGAAATTAATGAATTATTTTAATATTATTATTTAACAGTACATATATGTAATGCATATTTGATAAAACATGTAACATGAATTGTATTAAATGAAATATAAATTATAATCAGTTATTTTATTACATTACAAAGATACATTAGTTTATACATGTATGATATTAAAGTAGTATTAATAGTAAAGTGAACACATACTAGTACATGATGAAATAAGTAACAGTAATACTTAAGTGATGTAGCAATTTAATTAGTAAAGTTTAATTGTTTACATATTCTACATAAATATTATTTACATAAAATTTTCTGTGTAATAATTGAAGTTCACTGATATTTATTTAAAGTCTAAGTTTTGAAAACATACTTCAATGTTATTAGTACAGCATTTTTAAAGAATGTATAATTACTTATTAGGAGTATGAATTAATAACAGTGTAAACATATTGTATTATTATTTTCTTATTTTATTTTCTTTGTTTTCATAATTTGAACTGTAAATATTGTAAATAAATTCTTAATCAAAGTTAATGTTAATAAATTTGTTTAATTTGTTTTAAAAGTGTGTCGAGTTCATTATTTTGCACCACAGCATTTGACAGCAGATAATTTGAAGAAACATAATATTTGCACAATGTGAATTTATCAATATTATTTTAGAAATAAATACAATATATTCCTGATTATCATTTTTATGAGAATTGATTAACATTATTACATCATATTACAATGGTCATAGAGTAATTATCATGCATAATATAAGAGTACAATATTTTTTATTGCCACAGATTATTGAATTATAAGATTTTGATTTATTCCAAAATTAAGATGCTATATGAAAATAAAAGATATACATATGATTATTTATTTAATGATTATTGATATAACAGAAATAGAGAAGATTAGGTTATACTCTAAGATTAGTATTATTATTATTATTAAAATAAGTTAGGTGTATTTAGGTTTGATATAAAATCCCATATCATACTTATTTACATGAGTTATCATTACTTTAAGATAATTAGAAGAACCTGAGATTATTTAATTATATTTTAAAAATTAAAAGTTAAGATTTATTTATTTTATTATTATTAAAGATAATTTATTTTATTTAAAAGCCATAAGAATGCTGTAGAGGTAGTAGTAAGTTAATAAGGAGGTGACAGTATTCTTATGCCATTGAGACAATGTCTTAGAAGATATTGACTCAATGTAAATCTACTTATTGCTTTGTAACTTTACTTCACAGTCTCATGATTTTGATAGATACTTATTTAATTAGTACATACTATAGAAATATATTAATTTTGATAATTGATAATAAATTTAATTAGACTATGATAGTATAAAAGTAAATTAAAGATAGATATGCAAATTTTAATTAAGCATTATAATTTAATTGAGCTAGTCGTATTTCAAACTATATTATACATCGAGAAGTAAGGGTACAATATATATATATATATATATTATATATATATGATAAGTTGGGTTATATATATATATATATATATATAACCCATCATAGCCATTACCACCACTCATTTATCTTGTATTAATTTATATATTTTCATAAGGGCATTCATTAACTGAGAATGAGATTTATTAAGAAATATTTACTAAGGCTGTAACCTTAGGAATAAGTGTCTGAAAATTCAAAGTTAGGGACCTCTACAGGTCTTAAACACAAGCTTATGCTCTGAAGAAAAGAGGGATGTGTGGGAAGTTGTGAATAATATTAATTAACATAATGTAGGGGGGGGGATCTTCAGACCTTAGTTTTATATTTAATTAGAATTATTATTCATGTCTGGTTAATGAAGAAACCATACCATTATGCCAAGTATTTCACAATTTATGGTTAGTAAATATGTTTAGATAATCTTTAAAGTTATAGTTATATTATGTTATTAAGCGTTGCGTGCATATAGGCCATTTCGTTTATATATATTCATGCTTCTTTCTCACATGGAGATATTTACTAAGTCAAGCCCTATCATCGTTCTCCATGTCCTAGAAACCAGGCTGTAAAACCATTCTGTGGACACACTTGGCTGTATGTGCATGCTTTATACAGGAATCACTCTGGAAAATCCAGCCCGATAAAGACACAGCCAACCGCCCTTCGTTTCAACACCGATCCTGCCTACATTCGCAGAGGAAATCAGTAAATTCCGTTAATCAAATTCATGAAGCACACTCCAGGAACCATAATTGGACCACCACAATTTGCCAGCATGCACACACCACCTTTCAGTGTATTATTAGTCGCCCAGTAATAGCCATAAGTTGTAATGCGATGATTTCTTTAAACAGACATATTTCCATTAGTTCACTATGCATATCAATGTGATAAATTTAGTATCATTTATATAATTATTCATTATCAGTTCCACACATTAATTGTTTAGAACTCAAATTAATAATAATATTGAATAACAGAATGTAATATTTGCTTGCAAAATTCTTTTCTTTTAAATCAAGTAAATGCCCTTTTCATCTCTCTGGGGGTGTAATAGTATTCTAGTAATGCATTCCAATAGCGCTAATTCCTTAAGTCTTATACATACATTATTGTAATAACCGCAAATATCAATTTATTGTAAAATATGAATTATATATATATATACTTATGAGGCTAATGTCGGATAAATAACCCGGCATAATTTTTGTTATTAATCTAATATATCTTAAACTATATACATCAACTTTTGAATCATTGCTTTCTGTTATTTAATTTTAATATCAATTTATTAGTATGTTCCATATGACTAGATGATCTCCACTAAATACATAATTAATATGCTAGGTCACGAGCCTTCATTGCTCATAAAATATAGTTAGTTGTTAAGTTAGTCTATCATTAAAATTTAGCCTAGAGTCTTTTTGTGTCTCCGATGAGCGATGCCGGTGGTGAGAAGTAAATTAAATTGATTTTATCGGGATTGTTGTTCATAAGGTTATAGATCTGGGAAATGGGCAAATAGGGCAAAGTTCATGAGTGTTCCTGACCTGTCTATCTTGCGCATGATTGTTACGTGAACATACAAATCTGACCAGCACAATATCTATTAATCGTAATAAGTTAAGTATTTAATTGAGCCACACAAAGCTATATAACATAAATTAAGCATGAAAGAGCATAGTGAGAACTACATTATACTAGTAAGGGATTACAGAAAGAAAATTTCAGAGCATAATTAATAGAAATTTATGAATTAATATACAAATAAAATGTAAGATTTTCATTATATCTTAGATAAAAAAATTATTTAAGGACTTTCTACTAAAGGCAGCTCCACATTAAAGGTTACCTAAGGATAACAGCATAGTGGCAGGTAGTTATCTTGTATGGCTGGTCAAATGGATGGAACTTGACGGCATCAGGTAGACAGTCTTCCAAGAGTCCTGGAGAAAAGTGCTTCTTTTCTACTAACAGTTCATAGCACCAAACTTCTGTTGACTTCTGAAAATGTTAAAGTCTTGAAAAATTTCGAAAGTAACTAACTGAAAGTAACTAAAAACTCAACTGACTAAAAACTCCACTGAACTCAGTTAAACTCAACTGACTAAAAACTGACTTCTTTTGTTCTATGGATCCTTTTATACACCCTTTAATCCTTCCCAGAATGCAATCTTAATTGCCCACAGCTATCTCTGTAATCTCTTGATTAAATAAAAAAAATAACATTTAATTAAAAAAAGATTTTTAAAACAGATAAGGCTGAAAATACCATTTTAGATATTTTTAAAAATTTGAAAACAACTAACAAAAGACTTGCTTTTGATTTTAATTAAGATTTATAATTTTAATTAATGAAAACGATCTGAATCTAGATCAAAATAATTTCAGTATATCGAGCCTTTCCCATTTTACTTTGTTTTAACATTCCAACACTTTAATTAATATACATATTGTACCCTTTTGTATAGGTCAGAAATAGTCAATTATAGTAAATTACTAAAAATTTTAAATTTTAGAATATGTTCTTTTAATATGTTAATTATATTTTGTTAATTATGTTATAAAGTACAATTTGAAGCTAAAGAAAATACTAGTATATAAAATTATAGCGAATCATTTAAAAATAGTTATGTAAAGCTTTAAATATTGTTGCATATGGTTGCAAAAGCTGGCCATGTTATATAACAGCAGCTATAAATATTTAAAGTTATATTTGAATTTTAAATTTTAATAGTTTTAAACTTATAGAAGTAAATATTATATTTAAATTTATAAATTATCTTTAACAATCAAAATTAATATCGTCTATTTTAAAAATTAGTTTTATGGTAGTGAAAGTTATATCTAGTTCTATATTTCTTAAATTGTTCTTCCAAAATTTTATAATTATATTATTTAATATAATAAGTGTAGCAATTTTATATATCCAGACAGAGAAATAGATTGAAAATCGTCTGTCTTAAATTTTAGTAATCATGTGACTTGTATACTACATACTTTCACACACATGCTTGTTTAAATTTAGATTAACAAAGTTTGAAATATTTAAAAGTTGTATTATAGAACTGAATATAATTACTATCTATCATAGAAGTGAATATTAAATAGTTGGTATAAAATGTTTTAAATAATGTAATGAAGACGAATACAGTTATAATAAAAATTAAATAATTTGTTTAAATAAAACTAGATAAATTGAATATTAAGAGTGGGATAAATATTAAAATTATTTTAAAAGTTATTTTAAATGTTCAAATAATTTGATAAAGTAATAATTGATTTAAAAGTAATATTTTAAATAGTATTTTAAGTTTTATTACATCATAATTTTTATTTTTAAAATTTAATTATGTAAAACTAAAAATATGTAAATTTGTTCTCAAGTTAAAAATAAGAATTAACCAATAGGATAAGATATTTTTGCAATGTATAAATATCATTGTAACTGGTTTATCTGGGGAGATTAATAATGGATTGAAACCAGAGAAATGTATATTAGTAGCTATCAAAGAGATAGTATTTTTAAATTTTTATTTTAGTCAATTTGTAGTACTTTCTTATAGTTTTATTTGCAAAAACTAATTGACATTTTTTAAGAAGTATATTGTAAAAGAGAGTTTAAAATATAATAAATTTTAGAAACTTTGTGAGAATGATTTGCTAAGCTTTAACAGTTTACTTGCCAGGATTATTTTATTCTAAGTTTAATCTAAAATTCGCAATGAAAAATGGATATACTATGAAATAAAATGTATATAAATTATAATAATATAAAAATGCATAGAGTGTTTATGGGTGCTATTTTATTAATACTTCACCGGAGAACTATTTTGGTACATAAAAACCACAGTACAGATATTATACGGATGCAATGGAAAGCTATTTGCCATCTAAAAACATTTGTGACACATTATTTATAAGCTTATCCAGGAGTTTTAAAAAAAGAATAAGATACTTATATCTTATGAATTATTATAGAATATAATAATGAAAGAAATAAAATATTTAGTCCTTTTTGAAGGAAACATTTTTCTAATATATATCTTGAAAGAATTAAAGGAAAAAATTACCGAGAAGATTTTATTAAAAGAGTTGTGATATATAAAACTTCTAGTCCCAGAAATAGTAAAAACGCATCTTTAGAAGTATTTGTTTTAAAGCTCTTTATTAAGAATGGAAACCTATATATAAAAAGTGAACATATAGTTAAATAAAAAGATAGATCCATGAAAATACAAATAGTACTTAAAAGTTTTATCGGATAACTAAAGTTAAATTAGATGGAGTATGCATCAGATGCGCCGGCAGAGAATATTGAATAAACTTCGTGGGAATAATTCTTTAATATTACAGTTTAATAATTATCATTCTGAACAGTAAAGACCCGGGATTATTTTCTATAAACTTTACTAAAATGGATTAATAATTATTTTTTTTATTTTTAAACTTTAACTCTAGAGAAAGTAATAAACAGTTTTCGAACTTTATCATGAACTGTTTGTCAAGAAAAAAGTTAATGGAGGAAATAAGTAATTATAGTTTTGATTTTATTTTATTAATTTAGTTAAATGTAAATTTTCTATTTTTTATAAGATCAGGAAAACATAAACATTAAGTCATTAATAATATTAAAATTTTATAATAGAATAATCTAATAATTCAGATAAGAATATTTTTAGATAAAGTGTATGGATGTATATTTTCTTTATGTATGCAATGTTTTTATATTCAGTGGATGAATGAAGCCTACAGAACATGATGACTAGATAAAGGTTATTTGGTAATGATAATGAATATTAATAATTTATAATGTATATTCTTTGTTTTCTTTTAGACTATCTGTGAATAGCGAGAATGGAGTATAAATGTTTTAGTTATAAATGTAAACGCATTTTCATACAACATTTTAAAAACATTATGAGATAGGATTGATTTGAAGATATGCATACAATGATTTTATATTAGTGATATAATCCAACGTTGTAACAAATATTTGTGTGATTCTTTTAAAACTTTTCATGGTATTGGATAATCAAATGTTATCTGATTAGATTGTATGTGATTAAACATACAGAATAATGAAATAAGCAAACTTTTCTTATGGAACTGCTAGATTCTTTTAAAATTATCAGTGAATTTTATTTATTGTTTTGTAAATGCATATAGTATTTATCGATGTAAGATGTGGAAAATCTTGAGAAATAATAATGAGATAGTGGCTTGGAAGTACTTGGGTAGACAGGAAACCAAGGTGATGTTTTTAAAAAATAGGATGTTATAAGGAATGTGAATAATACTTATAGTCTTTGTGTAGATATCAGCATAGTTAACAAAGTCCTATGACTGGTACACATTTTATTTGGACAGTGTTTTATATTTCTTTAAATATTTGATGTTCTAATAAAGCTGAAGGAATAGCTTTAACATCGTTTACGTACTAGAGGATATTAGACAGATAAATGTCATACCTCTATATCTAGTTAATGCACTGTGCCATGATTTTGAGATATGTCATGAGTGATACTCTAGCTTTCTTCCTTAAATCCTATGCATCTATTTCCCTATCTTTATTTCATGTAACTGCATTGTTTAGTAAGATATTTTGAAAAAAAATGATAAATAATTTAGAGCTTAGGTTATGCTATCGTTTTGTATAAGATTGGTTTATTTGCTTATAAGGAACATAATTTTATAACTTGAAATTGAAGGTCCAATGAATCCTAAAGGAAAGGAAAGAATCGTAGAATATATTTTGAATTTATTTCGGAAATGAAATATAATTTTTTAGAATGGAGTATCTAAGACAAAAAAATGTTTTCTTTAAAATGTTAATAATTTTTTTGAATGCTTATTATGTTGTTTTTTTTTTTTAAAAAAAAAAGTATTGCATATTTTTAAAAATACAATAGTACAAAGTAAATGATGTAAAGAATATGCATAGTATATTTTCTGTTTATTGAATAACAGGAATATATTGATGATTACACTTATATCACCAAAGTAACGCTAAATGGGAATGTTGTGTTTGGTAAACAAAGTATAATAAGTGATATCTATTAAAATCTAGTAATGAATTTTGGATAAATATTTTATGTAACATCTTTGACATTGCAAGATGAAAATTTGTTTAATTTTTTAAGAAATCCATACTCATTATAATGTTAATTTTGTTTTTCTGTAGAATGTTTTTTTCTACGAATATGTTTTAAGGAAGATATAGTCTAATAATATTAAGGATGAAATATCTTTGTTAATAAAGTAAATAAAAAATATTTGTAATAAGTTAACCATACCGTGAAACCAAATGGTAATATTTTATTTTGTCTTAAGACTAAATAAAGATATAACTAAATATAAATTATCTTTATAACCCAGTAGATAAAAATGTAACCATACCGTGAAACCAAATGGTAATATTTTATTTTGTCTTAAGACTAAATAAAGATATAACTAAATATAAATTATCTTTATAACCCAGTAGATAAAAATGTAAAGTATAAAATAAAGATATCCACTGTAAATAGTGTACATAAATTGTTTATTTTATTTTGTTGTTATTAATAAACTTTGTTAAAATTTGTTTTTCAAAAATTTTGTGTCTGAATTGTTTATTTCTCCACTTGACTTCATGAAATCACGATATATTCATAATAATTGAACAATTATATAATTTTGCACAAAAAAATAAATAAAATAATATTTTTAGAATTTAAATATTTTATTGGTATTCTTTTAATTAAATAATCGTAATTTTACATTATTTTATTGGACATATAGTAGTCATCATAATAGTACATTGAATTATATGCTATCAGTTGCCACACACTTTTATTTGTCAGATTATCAACTGCTACCACGTATTTATTATATTATTACATGAAGATAAAAGATTATATTATATTATTTGATTATTTTATTATGATAATAAAAATATAAAGAAAAGAAAAGACATACAGAGTTAGTTATACAATGAAGAATATTATGATTAGTTTAGTGTAGTAGATTATGGCATAAAATCCCTTTTCATATTTTACTAGTGTAATTTTAAATTAACTTAGAATAAATTTATGAACCTGAGATTTTAAAAAGCTAAATTATTATAAATAGAAGATTAAGATGTAATTATTAGCTTAATCTTAGTAAGTAGAAGTTATCAAAGTCGTAAGAATACTATGAGTTTTGTTGTTTGAAATAGTAATAAGGGAGGATAGTGTTCTTATGCCATTGAGGTAGTATCCTGTAGGATATTGGCTCAATGTAATCTATCTTGTCATCTGTATTTTTACTTCAAGTCTCATGAAAATATTAAATATTTATTTAATTTATTTTTATAAACTGAACCTTATTCGTATTTTAAGTTTGAGCTAGTGAAATACTTAATTTTAATGCTGAATATTTTATTTATTAATTATTAACTGAGCTAGAACCCGTTTTATTTATATCATATACTATTCTGAAGTGAAGATGCACATAGGCACGGTTAGAATATATATATATATATATATATATATATATAAGATTTACAATTATATAAAGAAAACATCTAATTTTCTGCAATAAATATTAATAAATTGCTTCTTTCATATATATATATATATATGCATCACGCACATTACTGTTTTACTTTACTAAATATTTTTTTAATTTATTAATTTTTTGGTATCATTATGCATACTGTGTGTGGGTGAATGATATATATTTATGGTGAGGTCTGAATTGTGGAACCCGCAGGAGATTAGTGTAGATGATGAAGCATGAAGCTCGATGATGATTAGACTTCAACTTCTTCAATATATATATATATATACTATTTTTATTTTCCATAATAGTTCTCCTTCTCTCCAAATCTCAATTTCTTGTATTAGTGCAATTGTTATATACAGTTGAATGCCATCTAGCTACATCATATGCCAATAAATTTTCAAGATAGAACAGAATACACTGTATTTTTTCTGCCTTTCATTATCTAAAGGATTGTCTACAATCCTTTTGATTGAGGAAATGCATGTTCAGTTATTCAGAAATGTATTTCCAAATAATTTAAAACAATATTATTTATAATTGTTAAGCTTTCATTTTTGATCTAGTCAAAAATAGTTTAATATGAATATTGTATAACATATAAGAAAATATAGTGCTAAAAATTTATGTAATATTTTGAGATTAACTCACAGCAACTGTGTATATGTATAATAGAAGTGATCTCTAGCTACACGATATTTTTTCCCTTCTTTTAGTTAAAAAATTATCAGTGTATTTTCTAGAAGTAATGAAATTTCAATCGATGATAAATTTATATTTAAATATTTTTAACCTGCCTAACATTTAAGAATTTTAATAATATATAGACAGTTGCTATAAATTAATGTCAAAACATTACATGATATATTTAGGGCTGTAAATTCTTAAACATTACATAATATTACTATTTAAATTATCATTGGCAAGATTAAAGTGAAGAAAAAAATTGTATTTGCCAAATGCAAATATCAATTAGGTTAAGAAAAAAAAACAAATAAATTTGCAACTGGTTGATCATTCATTATTTCCAACATATTTATTGCAGACAATCATGTAGAAAAAAAAATTAAAAAAATAAAATGTATACAATAATGTATTGTCACATGCCCTAGCTGGAAGTTATCTGAAAAGACAATCACGTAATAAATATAATTTACCTCAATATATATATATATATATGTCAAATTTTATGTCACCCTACTTAAATTTAATTTAAATTGTTTGTGAGACAGATTCGCTGTTCACTAAAGTTTAGTTAAGGGAAAATTCAAGTGGTATTTAGTGAGAATAATTGCAATTAAATATTTAAAGAACTCTGTTACCTATTACATTCACTTTAAAAAAAAATGAATTTGTTTTAAATTCAAATGTACAAACTATATTAAATTTTATATTTATGTAGAGAAATGTTATTGCCAGATGTTTTTTGATCTGATCAAGCATGTTGCAGCTGAAGAAAATATCCACTAACTTTGACTATTTATCATGTCTGTCATTCCAAGTGTTATTTGCCTTTTTATTTTTTTTTATTTGCCATTAATAATAAAATGATTGGTAGTTGAAGTGAACATAATCAAAAAAAATATTCTTATATATATATATATATATATATTGCTATTTCCTGAAATTAAAAAAAGAACAAAGATATATATACCATATTTTCATTTTTAGTAGCACATATAAAGAATCTGCTAGGTAAAGATATTGATTTAAGAAGTTGTAATTAATTATAGTTTTCTAGGAAGCTTGTGCTTTAATTAGTAATTCAAAAATATTAATGAATAAGTACTATTAATTAAAAAATAAATTAGATATATATTAGGATAAAGTTATCTTCAGAGTAGTAGAAATGTTTGATATTAAAAAAACAAAAACAACTGGATGTGTTTTTTTTTTATATTTACCAATCACTCCCTGTCGTTCTGTTGTTAATTTTATATTGCAAATATAATGACGTTTTTCATATGGAACCTACTGTACCAATTACTTAAATATAACTTTAAAAAAACTAAAAATAATGTCATAGCATGGTAGCTATTTTTGGTAAAAATCGAAATGTTTCTCATAATTTATTTATTCTTTAAACGAATCTGATGTTAATAAATTATAACAATAATAAAATATTATGATATACACATATAATTCTACTATGCATATTGTATATACATTTAAAATGATTGAATGATATTGTTATTTTTCATAGAAAAAAATTAAAATAATACACAAACAATTTTAAATACAAATAAATATTTACTTTATAGAAGTATATTTTTATTAAAATAGATTCTTACCCATGTCATGATGATAACTGTCTGAAAAATCTAAAATAAATATTAAAACATAAAATTGAAGATAAAAAGTTAATTATTTAAACAAAGGTTTACTTTTTTCTTTCAAAACACTTTTAATTAAAGTAAAAAAAAAGATATTATAAACAATTTTACTAAATAAAAAATATTAAGAAATAAAAGAAAAAATGTATAAAACTCTAATATAACAATAATATACCAATATAATAATTTTAATAATTGAAATTCAAATTGAATATTATTTTCAAATAAATCATAAATTTTAAAAGTGATAAAAATGAAAGGTAATGTTCTATAAGCCAGGCCAGCCACTTGATGGCATTATTTCTACACATATGCACATGAATATAATGTTACTGGGTTCACTTCTCTATTTCTAAAATAATAATAATAATCATACAGGTAATGTAACTCACTTACTTCCTTAATAAATTACTGCAGTTTATAACACTTTTATGTATAGTATCAATAATTATGCGCTTATAACGCTCGTTAAAGAAGTTATATATATATATATATATATATATATATATATATATATATATATATATATATATATATATAAATATATTATATATATATATATATATATATATATTAAATATATTTAAACCTTAGCACTTTCAAAGCTCTATGGCCTAGTAAAATTCCACATATTATGTCAGTGCTGTAAAAACCATCACCCACTTCCCCACAAATTTACAAAGTCTACTGTCGTTGCTAGAGAGATAACTACATCGTAGTGGAAGAAATGATATCGCTTGCATTACTGAACTGTATTTCACTTTTTTGTAATATTTGAAAAAGAAAATTATTTATTTATTACAATGGCTATCTTTGAAAGAATATGTGACTAAGGACTTGATAGGTTATTGTTTTTTTTTTGAGATTCATAAATGTATTATTTGGACAATTTTTTTTGGTCTCAAGATAAAAGTATGATAAATCTAACAGTCAGACATTTTAACATATGAGTTAACATAATTAATTTATTTCCATAATCAATTACTGTAATTTATTCAATAACAATTTTATGATAAATTTAATCCTTTAAGAACTGCCAAAAATTTCATATTAGTCGTGCAATGTAGGGGAGATGGAAAAGCTTTTTACATTTGAAATATTTTAAACTTATAAATTAACATACACTATTGCAAATATTCTATTATAGTATAATTATTTTCCCATGTACACCAGTACTCTGTGCTGGAAAAACCATCATCTGCCCTCCCCATAAACTTTAAAAAGTCTATCATTGCTTGAAGATAACTACATTGTGGTGGGTAAAATGATAATGTTTTAATTACTGAACTGTATTTTTTTGTAAGTTTTCAAAAGCAAAATTAATATTTTTTATTGCAATAACTATATTTGAAAGAATATGTGAAAAAGGTATGGATATTAATGACACACCTATTAATAATGATTAATAATTTCCAACAAAATTGGTAGTTTTTTATTGATGATTAATAAATGTACTATTTTACAATTTCTTTTTGTCTCTATATAACTATGAGAAATTTTATAGTTAGGCATTATAATTCTCATAGCTAGGTGTTCTCACAAACCATGACTTTCTCCAAGAAAACCACATAATTGTGTTTTCCTGTAACTTTTTATAATTATTTACACCTTACATGTTGGGTTTGGAGGTGGGGTAATGTGCTTATAATTATTACTTTTTAATAGTATGTTAGTTGAGTTGTACCATAATTACTCTTGAATTCAGAATGCAATAGTTCTGTGAACTTTAAATCCACCCATCTGAAAAAGTATAGTAGTAAAGTGTTAACATTGGTAAAAGTCAGGACTGTGTACACTGACACAAACTGCAGAAGACAAAGCAAGCTGCTAGTTACAAAATAAAAAAATAGTTGTGACTATTTAATTGATGTTTGTGAAGCTTACGAAATGGCATATTTATGTGTTTTTGCTTAGAAATAATGCCAGCTAGCAGCCAGCCCTGGCGAGCACAATAGTATCAAATGAATTATATGTAATTTGAATGACTTTTAGTTTACAAAAAATGCATTAATATAAAATGTGCTAGGGTTTCAAGAACTTTTAGCATTGACTTTAATATATATATATATATATATATATATATATATATATATATATATATATATATATATATATATATATATATATATATATATATATATATATATATATATATATATAATTTTTTGATGTCCATACTTCTTCAAAGCAATTTATGTAATTATATAATTGAATATTTATAAATATAATAATCAGATATAGTTTGAAAATATGTAAAATATACTTTATTCAGAAATATTTTCAACTAGCTCAGTAGTCATTGTCAACTATTGTAAGTTCAAAAATAATGTTACAATAATACATTATATAAACATTTCCCCCACAATTCATCAATTTTATAATTTCCACAATTCACTAATCTTAACATTTGCTGCTTGTCTATTAATCAAATGTTGTTTATATATATTAATCAATAAAGCTTTCCTAATTTTACATTTATTATGGATTCTTTCAATCTTCATAATTTTAATATTATTAAAATCAAAATTCAATCCATGATCAAAGAATACAGAAGATGAAATATTCTCATTTTTTTAGAAATTGAATTTTGATCATGCCTCGATAACATATTACATATTACAATAACATATTTACATATTTTCAATAACATATTTACATAATACATTATAACAAGTTATAATATGTCAACCATGGATTTTGAAAGAATGGAGAAAGATAACGATGAAGATAATACCTTTAAAATTTTGATTGCAATTCTTTTACAATTGTAATTTATTTTGAGTTTTTTTCAAATTGCTGTAATATTAAAGTTAATAGATGTTAAAATTTGTCAATTTTGAAATATGTGACATGAAATTATTTATGCCATGTCAGATAATCCATCAATGTAAATTTAAAATTTGGGATCAAATGAAATATTTAGTATTTAAACCATTTTATTTGGATACATAATATTGATGCATGGTTTAATTACAAAAGTGATTGTTAATATTTTTTTGATAATTATTATCTTAAAATTGATAAGAATGTTAATAAGAAAATAAAATTTCTTTTAAATAAAAATAGATGTCAAACTTAAAAACAAACTTTGTTAATGTATTGAATATAAATATAGGAATTCAGCAAGAGTTTATTTTAAGTTTTTGATCAAAATTTATTGGTGGCACTTGGTGTGATAGTAATTTGGAATTAAAGGTTGTGGTGGAACAGTCATTAAACTTAATTAAATGTATTTCAGAATTTTCAAAGTAATTGATTGAAAATGTCAAAAATAAGAAGTTTAAAAATAACTCAAAGTATACTTGGAACATGTTGATTTGAAGATTTAAAAGTTTTTTATCCATGAATAATTTAATGTGTATAAAAAAGATAAAGGATTAAGAATGTGTATTTTATCAAAATCAATATATTTGAATAATGTTGAATGTCAAATGAGTACATTTTATTATAGAAAAATACAGAGTGTAAATATGGAGAGTATGCATTGTAAAGTTATTAATGAGGTGTTAAAGAAAGTGAAAAATAATGCTATTGATGACTAGATATATTATGAAATTTATCTGTCAGCAGCAATTTGTCCAAGAATTTTTGCAAATATTAAATTGCATAAAGATGAATTTCCTTTAAGGTTAATGATTGATTTTGGTGGTTCTCTTTATTATGAGACATGCAAATTTATTGAAAAGTTATCATAGGATAAACTTGAATTTGGATTATACATTGTGGATTTGTCATTTGACTTTGTAAAAAATGTCTAATATAAATTTTATTGATAATGATATAATGTGTACTTTTGATATTTGTAAAATGTAGGGATCATTTGATAGATTAAGATTCATTGAAATTATTTTGAATGCATTGGTTGTAAAACAAGTAGATTATAAATTGATTAAATTTGTGAAAGAGGCTTTGCATTTTTTAAATAAAAATATTTATGCTGAATTTGAAGGTTGTTATTATATAATGGAAAAAATATTATCCAATGGGTGTGCCAATACTGGCACAAATTTATAATTTTGTTGTTTTAACATATGAATATATGATTTTTAAAAAATGTTAATGTTAAACAGGATATTAAGATTTATTATAGATATGTTGATGATGTGTTTATATGTGTAAGAGCTGCTATATTTTGAGTTAAATAAATTGGAAGAATTAAAGTGGGTAGATCAATGGAAAAAATATGTCAATTAAATATCTGGACTTAAAAATTGATAGAAATAACAGTAAATTAGATTATCGTATGGTTGTTAAGGATATTAAAATAAGAGGATATAACCATGTGATTCACAGGTTCCAATATCACATAAATTAGCAGCTTTAAAATCTTATTTGTTTAGGAATGAAAAGCTTTGCAAATATTTATCTGATAAAATTTTTAATTTGAGTAGATTTACTAATGGTTTGTTAAATATTGGATATAATTATAACATGGTATATAATACTATTATAAATTTTAATAAAAAGTGTTTTACGTTTGATTATGAATTATTAGAAAATAAAAAACTTTGGATAGCTATTGCATTTATAAATAATGAACAGGTAAAATATAAAAAAATACTATGATATGTGTAAGATTGCTTTTATATTAATTTTAATTTAAACAGACTATTGAATAATTCAAAGAGGGAAAAAAGATGTTTATTCATCAAAATTGTATAATATATAGATGGATTTGCAAATATGGTATGAATTATATTGGGGAGTCTTGGTATTTGTTGGAAAAAGAACTAAGGAACATATTTTGATATTGAAGCATGTTCAAAATTGAATTTCTGACAAAAATGGGTATATTTTATCATCTGTATTCTTGGATCATAATAGAAGTTGTAATTATGGATTTAATTTTTATTTTAAAAATGTTAAAATTATGTAGATTGAAAAAAAAGCCATAATAAATGTAAAATTATGGAAGCTTTATTGATGAATAAATATAAACAACATTTGAGTAATAGACAAGTAGTGAATGTTAAGATTAGTGAATTGAGTAAATTATACAATTGATGAATTATGGGGGAAATGTTTATATGACATATTGTTGTAACATTATTTTTGAATTTTGAATAGTTGACAATGACTACAGAGCTCATTGACAGTAGTTCTTAAATAAAGTATATTTAAAATATTTATTTACTGTATTTTGGATTAATATTGTTTGACGTAATTATATTTGTATAATAACTTTTAATATATATATATATATATATATATATAACTATGGTGAAAATGTCGACTTGGAATAAATATTTTAAAATAGAGCTATTCATTGCTACAATTTCACAAATGTTTTCAACATAAAGTTGTGCTATCTCTGTGATATTCATTGATTTTTTTCTGGATTGTTTTCACATAACTAGTAAAGGGTTCACATACTGGGTAAAAATAGGATTTAGTATAATTAGCTATTTCCTAAATATATTTTCCCAACCAAATCAAAATATCTATAGCTTTATTACATGTTGTGGATATACAGCTTAATAGATAAATATGAATGTATTAAAAATCTAGCATGGTAACATATATATTGAAAATAAATATTAATGGAATCATAAGTTGTATTGACAAAGATATAATATCATGATTAGTAGCTGATATAAATAAAATTAAATCCCTTTAGATAATGGCTTCCTATTTGCGGTATTGTTAACAGTATTGTTTGAAAACTACTGAAAATAAAAAATATTTTAGATTGAAGATTTAAATTAACAACATAAATCAAGCTTAATATTCTTTCATAATAAATTATGAATATCCAATAAATTATTAATATGTAAAGCATGGGACTAAAATTGCAATGAAAAAAAGAAAGAAAAAATCAATATAAAAGCTTTTCAATCAGATAATATCTTCATTTAAAAAGTTCATATAAAATTTATGATATGCAGCCTTAACTGTGTCACATTTAGTGATCAAAATGTTAAACCATTGAATTATTTTGGTACTGCTTCAAAACAAGTAAACAGAAGTACAAAATCCCACTCTGATTATTCATCTATTACAATAAATTAGATAATTCCTAATAGGGCTAGAATAACTATTTATATAATAGACCTACACAATATATATATATATATATATATATATATATATATAAATAGGTATATTATATATATATATATATAATTCAAACAAATATATTTAACAGTATTCAAAATTAAATAATATATTCTTTATCAGAAGTACTTTCAATTGTTTCACTGACAATCTTTAACAACTGTTAATACAAACGTTTATATATATATATATATATATATATATATATATATATATATATATATATATATATATATATATATATATTGTGCCCTTTTCTATAGGTCAGTAATAGTCCATCTCAGTCAATTACTAAAAATTTTAAATTTTAGAATATGTTCTTTTAATACATTAATTATAGTTTGTCGATTATATTTTTAAAGTACAATTTCAGGCTAAAGCAAATACGTAGTATATAAAATTATAGCGAATCATTTAAAAATAGTTATGTAAAGCTTTAAATATTGTTGCATATGGTTGTAAAAGCTGGCCATATTAAATAACACAGCTATAATTATTAAAAGTATATTTAAAAAATTTGATTTTAATAGTTTAAAACTTATAGTTAATAAATGCTATGTTTAAATTTATAATCATATTTAATAGTCAAAATTAATATAGTACATTTAAATATAAACTTTATGATGGTGAAAATTGTATTTAATTCTATATTTTAAATTATTTTTCCAAATTTTTATAATTATTTTATATAATATAATAAGTGTATCAATTTTATAAATCTAGGCAGAGAAATAGATTGAAAATCGTCTGTCAAAGTTATATATCATGTGACTTGTATACTACATACTTTCACACACTGCTTGTTTGAATTAATAACAGAGTTTGAAATATTTAAAAGTTATATTATACAATTGGATGGAATTATCATCTAGTATAAAGCAAATATTAAATATTAAGTTAACTATCGTATAACATGTTTAAATGATGTAATAAAGATGAATACAGTTAATAAAAAAAATATTTTGTTTAAATAAAAATAGATAAATGGAATAGGTTATTAAAATTATTTTAAAAGTTATTTTAAATATTTAAATGGTTTTAATAAAGTAATAATTGAATTAAAAGTGGAATTTTAAATAATATTTTTTAAATTTTATTACATCATAAAAAAATTTATTTTTTTAAACTTGATTCTGCTATAAACTGAAAATATGTAAATTTGTTCTCAAGTTAAAGTAAGAATCAACGAATCAAATGAGGTATTCTTACAGACTACAAATATGAATTGCACGGGGGTATCAGAGGAGATTAATAATGTATTGTAACCAGAGAAAGGTAAATTATAGCTATCAAAGAGATAGTATTTTTAAATTTTTATTTTAGTCAATTTTTTAGTACTTTCTTATAACTTTATCTGCAAAAAAAAAAAAAAAAAAAGTAATTGATAATTTTAAAGCATTTTGCAAAAGAAAGATTTAAAAAAATAATATATTTAAAAATTTTGTGTAAATGATTTTCTAGTTTTTTAAAAAGTTACTTTCCAGGAGTATTTTATCTGAAGTTTAACCTAAACAACCCCAATAGAGATGGATATACTACGAAATAAAATATGTTTAAATTATAATACAGCTTTATTTATGCTCAACTGGAGGATTATTCTAACTCATATAAAAATAATTCGGGCATTATGCTGGAAGCTTAAACAGAAAACTATTTGCCGTCTAAAAAAAATTGTGACACATTATTTATAAGCTTATCCATAGGTATATTTCCTTTTAGTATCAAGTTATTTCTACCAAAAGCACTCCAACCAAGTTTAATTCTATGATTAATTTCATCCATTATGTTCCC
>JAQFVV010008079.1:0-42994 GCA_028023455.1 Epiperipatus broadwayi
AAGTATTAACTAGTTGTTGGTTTATAAATGTAATAGTTGTAAATTGAAAGTAACTTATGATAAATTCTTAAATAAAGATATAACTTATAAGATGGAGGAATATATTTAAATATTATAATGCATACACATTTTGCTGCTTTTGAAATAAGCAATGATCGCATTTTTACAAAACAAAGCAAGCTGAAGTTGTTTTCTATTTTTTATTAAAGGGTACATTTATTATTTCATTTGATAACATTTAACAACATTTTAAACCAGATATGCAAGAAGCTAATGATTTATATTTATAGTGTGAATGCTTATTTAATATTAAATTTTCTTCACCAATGATCCGGTATTGTTTTCATTCTAAAAATGCTTTATCAGATATAAGAATTCAAAAATAATTTTATAATCCCAGGTTTATATTCTGTATTTCTTTCTGACTTCAATAAAATATTGATTTATTTAATTGGATACAAGGATATAATATATAATAAACATTATTTTATAAGAATTTATATATATATATATATATATATATATATATATATATATATATATATATATATATATATATATATATATATATATATATATATATATATATATATATATATATATATTATAACAGTTTTATTATTCCTTTATCAAATCAATGTTTTGTTGCAATAATAATTAATCATTACTATTGTACTATTTATTTAGTTATCACTTCAGTTTAGTTCAAATATTTTAGGTATAAATCTTGTTGAAGTTATTAAATTTGATACCTGAATATATCATCTTTATATTGATTTATTGATACATTGATGATATAAAACTTAAATAAATTTAATTTTGATGTATAATCACTTTTTATCTATAAATACCAGAAAAGCTCAATTTTCAAAATTAATAGATGTGATAAGTAAATTTACAGATTCTGTGAAGCTGTAAGCTATGCTGTATCAGTAGGTATAAATGTAAATATATCAAAGCAGTCCACACCTAAACAGTATCAAATAATATCAAGAATCACAATCTGTTGGTTGTCAAGGCAACCTTTTTATTGTGATAAAAAGTGGACATCCATTTTTATCTTTGTTTTACAATATTTATGTAAACACTAATAATTGATACTTGACAGAAAAAGAGTAAAATTTATAATTCAAAGAAGTTTAAATAAACCTCATTAAACAGAATAATATAACCTGTTTTGAAAACAGACTAAAAAACAGTCAATTTTAATTTTAAACTTCCACTTCAGTTATATGCTATCCAATCAAAATATAAACAAACATACAAACAAAAATATTACAATCTCTAAACTTAATGTATTTTATGATAATAAGCAATCATTTTTCTCTCTGAGTATTATATGTGATCACATTTAACCAGTGAAATAAAAATTTGTAAATACACTTTATAATATGCCAACATATATTTCTCTATCTTGAAGCACCATACATGTTTATGTTTTTTCATAAAATTTCTTTTATTTAAGTTGAAGTCACATATATTTTATTTTTTCTTTATTAATCTTTTCAAATTTGGTATGAAGTATTCTGCATAATAAAACATTTTCAAACATGATGCTATTTTTTTACAAAAATGTTATTGACAAAAAAAAAAATAATAATATCCAGAGCATATTTAATTGCAATTAAAGCCAGACTTTCACTATATTGTTTTAAAAAATGGTAAAGGAAGTTTTTTTAAAATTTTTCTATGAATGAATAAGAAACCACACACTCAGTAAAATATATGTAAATGTCTGCCATCAATTTAATAATAATAATAATAATAATAATAATAATAATAATAATAATAATAATAATAATAATAATAATAATAATAATAATAATAATAATAATAATAATAATAATAATAATAATAATAATAATAATAATAATAATAATAATAATAATTATGTATAAGTTTTGTTTATACTATAATCTTCATTTATACATGCTATACAACATAAACTGTCTTATATATATATATATATATATATATATATATATATATATATATATATATATATATATATATATATATAGTGTGTGTGTGTGTGTGTGTCTGTATGTGTGTGTGTGTGTTTAGGAGTTAAAAAATAATGTACAACTTGCAGTTTCAATAAACAATATGCATTCTATTATAATCAAAATTTATTCATAAGATATGAGCTATTATTTATAATGCACAAATTATGCAAGATGAAATTGAAACCATATTTATAGCTTATGTCATGGAATAACTATGACTACAAAAATACTAATACCAATAATAAAAATTAATAGGGACCATGATGCATTAAAACTACATATTTTTTTTATATTAACATATATACTTATATATTTATTTAAAGTATTTTTCTCCAATTTACATAAACATATTTATAATATATGTGGGTGAGAGCCTATCATTAACTTTAACAACAACTTGTAAACAAATATGAAAATAGTTAACACTGGAAAATAAAAAATAAAACAAAGATAGAAAAAAGCCTAAAAATATTAAAAATGTATTTCATAATTTCTATATAAATCAAATGGTTAACTATTCTACATATCATGCTCTGTTTTGTGAAGTTCTTAAATTTTTTCTGCAATAAATCTTTATTTGTGAAAAATTTCAACACCACTGATTAATTATCAACAATATCCTGCCAATAGAAGTAAATAATACTGCACCTCTTTAAAGAGTTCTTAAAATATTTTAATAATATAAGTGAGGGCCCATTTTTCACAAAAATATGAACAAATTAATATAATACCTTTGCTTTTTGTTCCTAATCCAATGGAAATTTGTTCTTACAATTATAGGCCCATTAGCATGGCATTCAGTAAATTAACTAATATGTCAATTGTTTTATAAAAATATCATATTGTTTTCAAAATCTTAAAAAAATATTCTTATTGAAAATTATTTAGTAATTTTCTATTGCCACTAAAATGAACATGTTCTATTTCTACATGATAAATTTGGGAAAAATATTTAGCCCAATATGCCCTATCTTTTAATTTGTTAAATTCAGAAGCTTAAAAAAACTTTGATCTTTATCTTAATATATTATTCTATTTTTTTTTCATATGTCATAGCATTGGCTGGAAGGCAAACCCACAACCTTCTGCAACCAACTACTTGCTTGCAAGGTTGCTGCAATGACCTCTCAGCTAACAACGCTTGACTATATTATTATATTTTATATCTAAAAATATTAAAATATTTATTTTATTTCATATTCAATCTGGTAAGTATGTAATGTAAACCTTTTTGCATTTTTCTTCTTCCCTGATTAATAGAGCACTTGAAGGTTTTAAATATTAATTATTAAACTGAAGTTTTATATATTGTATTCCAAACAGGAACAATATTTCATAGATCATCTTTTGATTAGATAGAAATATCACAATCATTAACATATTGTAAATATAGTAGAACTCAAAATTATTATTATTTTTTCAACCAGTTCAATAAACATTAAAAATTTCACTGTCATATATATATATACTTTTGTTAATATTTGCTTTATAAAATATAGGATAAATTATTTGAAAACTATTGTTCTAAAAATGAAATATAAAGTTATAATTTATATCCTCTTGTTTAACATCAGCTTTTAATTTAAATGTCTCAACAGTTTTATTAACAGTAATAATGCTTATTTTTACATTATAATATGCAAGATTTGTTATAAGAATAAATTTTGATGTTAATTAATCAATAAGTTTCAAACATTGTTACAAATAATTTCAATTAACAGTCAAATGTCTTAAATAAAATATATGATATTCTTAGATTTTTCTTGCATTTTCCTGCTAACATAGTGTATGTCTATATTGATTTTTGATTTTCTAAAACCATTCTGAATTTCTGGAAATATTCTGTTTGATAAAAGTTTTGAAATATATAAAGATGATATATTATATAATGTTTTCTAATTCATTTGTTTTTGTAAATTGAAAAAAAAATTACAAGCAGCCTTAAACTTCAAGTAAATACATCTTTAAGATTTCATTTATTATCTAAAGTCTCTCAGTATACTTTCAACTTTCAAGTGTTGCATCAAAATCTATTCTTTTTTTTTTGTTTTCAAAATTATAAAAGTGCATTATCTTTTCTAAATGAATACTTTTGTCCAAATTTTTATATTTAGGTAACATACATATAACAATAAAATATCCAATCATTTTACCAGTAATATTTTGTTTAAATATTTAAAATATATAAAAAATTCCATTATATTATTTAATATAAGTTTTAAAATCTACATTTACTTTTAATAACAGCAAAAAAAAAAAGCTATTAAAGTCAATAACAAACAGAAAAAGGCTACTTTTTTCATTACAATTTTAATGAATTAATTAGCCTATAAGAATTGTATTATTTTTATTGAACCTCTGTCTTTAAGTATTATATTGTTTACAATTCTTCATATTCATTTTATTATTCTGTCTAAAAATGTCATATGCTTTTTTTTTTTTTTTTTTTTTTTAATTAGTCACTAATAAAATAATTATTGTGAATAAAGACAAATCAGGATTCTAATTTTAATGGACCCATAGATGGACTTGTTATATCTACCCTCACCTTCTTAAGATAACATTTAGGCATTAATGATAAGACAAACCTGGAAATCCAAACAGGAAAATTTTCTGCTTAATAATTGTAGGGAGCACTTTGCTATGAAGTGGAAAATTCAACCAAAAAATGGATATTAGAGTTTTTAATAATATGTTTGGAATAGAATTTGCATAAAATAAATGCTATCCAATGATCTGCTTCTAAATGTTCTTATGTAACCCTGTTTTATTGCAGGAGTGGATAGCAAACTTTTGAAATTCAAAGTCTGTAGACCACAGTTTCTATTCTGTCTCTTCCTTTGCTCATATTTTTTTATAAACTCATAGAGTAAAGAAATCATTGATTATTTATTCGTTCTTATATAATATAAACTTGTCTTTATTTTGATCCCAATTATAACACAATCCATACACATTCTAATGTTTAACCATGAATAATTTCATGTTTGGCTATAGTAATATTTTTGTCTAAATAAAAATTTTAGGATAGTCAATAATGTGTTGTTTAATAGATTATTAATTTCATCCTGTTTAATAACATAACACCAGCACTAATGTTTAAAGACTTATGGCCATAAATTTTCAGAATTGAATGTGACAGTATTGCATTAAATTAAAATATATCAAATTAGATTTCTCAGAAAACCCAGCACCTTGTAGTAATATTTCATTTAATAAATAGCTTTTCAAAAACGTTTATATTCATCTACTTCTTTAATTAATCTATATTTTTTTGAAAGATGAGTTTTATTCATAAACAATGAGTATTGTCAATTCCTCAACAAGCTCTGTATAAATGCTAGCTAGAGAAAGCATTTAAAATATCTCTGTCAGGACCTCCCACACCTCTGACCATAAGTGATAGGGTAGAGTTCAGACACTAGATCTAAAACACCAACTCAAAACTGAATTTAACTTGCGTTTTATTCATCTTTCCGTGTATAG
Organism: Epiperipatus broadwayi; assembly: GCA_028023455.1. NCBI lineage: Eukaryota > Metazoa > Onychophora > Udeonychophora > Euonychophora > Peripatidae > Epiperipatus > Epiperipatus broadwayi. Next base: position 5,493 of record JAQFVV010008079.1, read on the forward strand.
ATATATTCTGAGATACCTTAACTGCCAGATCTAATCTACATTCAGTTACTAAAAGATTCACATTGGATAATATTTTGCTCATTATTTCTACATACCTATCTACATATACAGATAATTATTATTATTATCATTACCTCCTAGATTTATACCATTATTATTAATTGATATTACAAATATGTTTACTACTTTACTTAAAAAATATAGAAGACACAGAATTTGAGTCCATCTTTTCAATATCTTTTCACATTCATAATAAACAAAGCTATCTACAAAAAGATCTGCCTAAATATGCAATCATTTGCCAAATAAAATTTTCCCAAATGCAATTCTATAGATATTCATTATTGATTGCAGTATCCTTTAGCCAAAATCATAACCATGGATACTATTTAGTTAAACTCTTTCCATCAATAATGAAGGATTTTGCTTACAAAAAAAAAAACAAAAAGAAAAAAAAGATTTGATTCAAAATTTCTATGCATAACTTTTAAAGATGAAAGTGGTGATTCTACAAAAAGCACAATTCTATTGTCACAATCACGTGTGTGTTTAGATGAGATAAATAAAATGTTTGAAAATCAGACTTTTAATTAAAAGAACTAAGAATAGATATGTAAAGAAAATAAGAAATGGAGTCTGAATGGAAGAAAAGCTGAGAGAATAGATATGAAATAAAGCGTATATTATAAACGCTCACATCATATTCTATCAGCAAGAAGGATGTACTTTGAGTTGACTTTTGTTTAATGATTATTCTACAGTTAACTCTCAAATCTTATTGGTATTCCATTATCCACTATTTCATGATCATTGAGATGGCTTGTGTTGATTATCTAATCACAAATATATCTTAAAAAATAAATATATTTTGCTGTTAAAATAATTATTTTGATATATATATATATATATATATATATATATATATATATATATATATATATATAACAAAACAAGTTATACATTTTGTAACTTGTCTATAGCTTGCATTTTATGTTACTAGATGGAGCTTTACCAATAGCCCATGATCAAACTTAGTTTACATAAACACTGAGAGAGATACAGTTAAATATCTCTTTCAAATTATCTCTCCAACCCTTTAAACCATGGTTTCGAGCTAATTGTCTTCCATCAGTAAAGGGTAGGAAAACACAGAAAGGAGTAAGGGAAGGGAGAAGCAGAAACTAAGTCTGAATTTAGGGCCCTTGTCTCCTTTAACTACTTGAGCTCAAAACCATGGTTTAAAGGTTGAGACAATTTGAAAGAGATATTTTAACTCTATCTCTCTCAGTGTTTGTATATATATATATATATATATATATATATATATATATATATATATATATATATATATATATATATATATATAAAAGTTTTAATCGAATAAAATGATTATAAAGATTAAGCTTAAAATGATTCTTTTTCATTTTTTATTGTTTCTTTGAAGAAGTGGTTCTCATGGTATTCTTTGATAAAAACTGTAGATATATTTCTTATATATTAATGTAAAATAATACTCTATATCAGAATTTGAAGATAAAATTTTTAATAACATTATTGTACTGAGTATATCTTTCACTGTTTTCACGTTATATTTAAGACCCATCTGTTGACAACAATAATTTTTTTTGATGATATAAATACTAATACTTTTCTTAGTGCATTATAAATTCATTTTGAATAATGAATCACTCCTCCTTTATTTTTCTTTTGTGATTGTTTCTTTTTATGTACAACTCTAATAGCACTCGTATCACATTTCTGGCTATGTTCTTTCTCATGATTGAGAAAGACAGATGAATTATATACGTCAGGTTTAATCTTAGATTTCTATATGTTAATGTATGGAAACATAATTTCTTGTGTGTATATATATATATATACAAAAATAGCATTTTTATTATAAAAAACCTATTGAAAATGATGGATAATTTTGATTGTTTAAAATTTCTCTCATATATTCATTTGGATTTAGTGGATTTTTTTTTATTATTATTTTCAATTGACAGAAAATGAGAAAATTTGATAAAAACAAGGTAGCATCACTGAGTTCAGTTTTGAATTATGATTAAAAATAATCTTATGTTTAATAAACATATTAGTTTGATATTAAATGAATATTGTTAAAATTATAATGATATTTACTGGTAATATGTATTCTTTCATATATAAAAAATTCAATAAAATTGTTTTCTTTTCTTTTGTTAATTACGTTATATGAGAGCACTTTTTAATAATTTGAAAATTTAATCATTTTTTAATTTTTATCTCACTGACATATTAACATAAATTTACTACTCATATTTATGAATGACTACTATTTCCTATTGCATTGTGAAATGTATACTATATAATAATCAATTGACAAAACTCTTTATTACTTTTACAATGCGTTATTATCCACACTTTCCTTCAGTTTACAGTTTCATTGCCCCAGCAATCTTCTTCAGAATCCTTATATCTCAATGTTTCTTCTTTCGTCTTATGCCAACTCTATTTCCAGTATTCCTTTATCTTCTTCACAAAGTATAATAATTACTATTTTCTATTGCATGTTCAAATGTATACCATATCATAATCAATTGATGAAACACTTTATTACTTTTACAATTCTTTATTATCCATTCTTTCCTTCATGAAGAAGATAAAATAATACTGGAAATAGAGTTGGAATAAGAAGAAAGAAGAAACATTGAGATATAAGGGTTCTGAAGAAGATTTCTGGGGCAATCGAAACTGTAAACTGAAGGAAATGGTGGATAATAAAGCATTGTAAAAGTAATAAAGTGTTTCATCAATTGATTAATATATGGTATTTATGAATGACTTTATATATTCCGGTCTATGGGTGTTTGTAACATTACTTGTTATGAAATCTTTCATTTTAATAAATATTGTGAATCAATGATAATTTATTTATAAAATTATACAAATTGTGATCTTGCAAATCGGTGAGAAATGAAAATGTGATGCATCTGAGCCCATTTATATTTTTTAAAAAAAAAAATGTTATGATCGTATGTTTATTAGGATGGGTAATAAATGCATGACTATTACATCTCTTAATTCTAGCCTCAAATATCATACTTGACTAAGATATATAGACAACATATTTATGATATGGCCATGTATGAGGCTAAACTTCATATTTCCTTTAATTACATAAATAATTTGAATAAAAATCAGCAATTTACAATGAAGTTTTCTAAAATAACATTTTCTGAATGTTGTAATTATTTACAATAATAAAATTCTTAGAATTAATATATAGACCAAGCCAACTGACAGATATAGCTCTCTACATCTTTATAGTATCTATGCTAAGCACTTAAAGACTAATATTTCCCATAGTCAATTATGTAAAATTAAAAAAAATGCATTGCCAACAATATTTTTTCATCAAAATAAAAATTTTATATAATTCTACTAAACTTGTACTGTTCAAGTTAACCTTTTAACCGCTAATTATATTATTGGTTGTATGAGGTAAAAATCAAATCTTTTAATTGGCCAACTCACAAACTGAAGACAAAGCCTATTGTTAAAACATATTCACCTATAATATTAAATTCAACTCAGATACGTTTATAAAAAGTATATTACTAATTTTTCAGGTTATGAAGAGAACAAAAGTCCTTTCAAAAATAAATTTCTATTTATTTATTCTAAAATATTCAATTTCGGCAACATAAAAGCTATAATATAAACAAAAAGGTCGACTTTTACGTTATAGAAAAGTAAATATTTCTTTTTATTAAATCTTTAATATTTTTACTAAAATCTTCAATATTTTTTGAAAATAATTTTGTTTTTTTAGTATTCTCTCTGAAAATCATTTGTAATTACTGAATATATACTTAATATTCTTTAAAATTATATTCGAAATGAAAATCTCAGCGTTTTTCTTTATTTTCTTTGATCAGGTGGTTTCTTTGTTCTTTCCAGACAATCAGAATGTCTTTTTCGGCTGAGAGCTCACTAACAACCAATTACAACCGATGTTCTTTCTTTGTTTAGGTTTAAATGCGTTTTTTTTTTTTTTTTACTTGTAAAATAATTCGGAAGAGGGCACCATCTTACAGAACTTTTAAAAACCTATTCAAAACCTATCAAATGAATTTTTTAGCATAAGAACTGGCAGAGTTAGAGTGACATCAGATGTCTACGAGGAGCTTTGTAAGAGGCGGGAAAAGGGTTAATATAAAAGAGTAAAATAAAACTAAAACAATGAGCCATCTATGGGAAGATTGTTGCCAGAATCATGTTGCTGAATGTAAGAGCACCATTAAAAATATGCATACATGGTAGTAAAGACTAATATATAAATCAGGTGCAGTATATAAATTAGATGTTCTATTTTTTTGATATTAAGACACAGTAATCATTTCTATTAATGGAATGAGGATCCCAAGATTTTTTATATTTAATTTTTTCATCCATCTTTGCACATATTGTTTCTTACAGTGGAGAAAGGAAAGATGTGTCCTGTAGTCATCGCATGATCAAAGAATATTGATTTGTATTTATGATTTAATTTTGCTTTATTATATGAATAGGTGTGCTCAGTGATTCTCATTGATCTGTTAGTGTGAGATTCACCATAATATATAAAGCTATGGGATGAGGCAGGGCATGAAATTTTATATATAACCTGGGGGGCATATTCAAGAGGTATTGTGTCTTTTGTCTTGTTTAAGTGCTTGTTGAGTGAGTGAGTGTGATCTGAAGCTATCTCTGAATGTATCTGTGCAGATTTTCAAAGGTTCATTGCAATATGAGGGATGTAAGGCAGGCTTATCCATGGGTTATATGGGTTATTATTGTCAATTACTTTGTTGATGTTATTACACATTTTTTTGACTGTTTTTATTAGTGTGTTGTAGATATATCTGATATCTATTAAGTTCTTAATATAAGACTCAATATTAATTTTTCTGTCAACCTTGTACTTGCATAACTTTTTGTTTCTATGTAAGAAAGTTTTATATAATAAATATTTATAAAGATATCCTAAACTACTATTGGATAGTGTAGTAATAATTTTTTTAGAAACATTTTGACATATTAAATACCACAGAGTATCTAAAAATTACTTTTTCTAACCTACCCAAAGTTGTATATCAAAGACATAAAAAACTTAAGGATAGATTAATTTTGTATAAGAAAAAATGTTTTCACATGGAGATAAATGTTGCCTTACATAAAAACATATTATTGTCTTAAAATGGTTGAAGGTAAAGTGTAAACTTAATACATTTAATATAATGCAATATGTGATTGAACTGTTATGTAGGTGAATCACCAAACAGTCTCCATATTGAGACAACTAATCATAGATTTGACATTTTATATTGTGAAGCCATACCAGTTTTTAAACACTCTAATTTACTAGATCAATCAATTGATGATTTAAGAATGGTGATACTATGGAATAATTCTTCCTTTGCAAAAAATAAAAAATGAAAACAAAAATATTTTTTTATTTTATTACTTTCTATTCTTACGGTAAAAAGATAACTATGGTCATTATTGCATCCTTGAAATATCTTGTTTTCGAATGCTCTATTTGCATTTATTAATTATTTTTATTTATTAATTATTTTTAATATGTTAACCAAATAAATTATATATGTATATATTCAAGATTTAATATGAATACACAATTTTTTGTACATATTTGACTTTTTTTTATATTTTTTTGCATGGACATATATATAATAGGTGTACAAATACTCAAGGTTCAATGGATTTGTAAGTAATCATTAAAAACCATTCAACACTTAGATAATTTCAATATCAATAACAATCAACAATTTTGTAAAATTTATAAATAATTAATTATTGTTTTATTTATGCAAAAATTAACTATGTTATTAATCACAAGCTATCATCAGTTGATTGATTAAAAAAGATTAAAGACGATTATTAATCTATAGAAGTTTATTATACTATCAGGTATGCAAATGATTTCTAATGTCTAAATTTTGAAGAAAAATTTTGCTATAATTTTTAATGAAATCAGTCTTCTGTTTGACAAATTGAAGTGACTATTTTAATATTTTAACCAAAAAACTGATTTCGTCAGAAATTATAGCAAAATTATTTTCTGCCAAACTTAAACATTAAAAATCACTTGCATATCTAATAATATGATAAATTCCCATAGATGAATAATCTTTATATATATATATATATATATATATATATATATATATATATATATATATATATATATATATATATATATATATATATATATATATATATATATATATATATATAATAAACTATTAATAAAAAAAATAATAAATTTTACCAATAACTATTATAATATGCAAAAGTACTTTCAATTATATTTTCTATTTATTTTAAATAATTAACAATATCCCTGCATATTATAATAGTTATCTGTAAAATGTAGTAATTCATCATTAACATTTTATTGTTTTATTATTTTTATAATAATTAACCTACAACACTTATTTTATTTTATATGTAGATATATGTATAACATTAAAGAAATCATTTAAACAGTCAATGGTATTATAATATATGATAAACTGCTTCAGGTAGCATCTTTAATTCTCTTTATATATTAAAATTTTTACCTTGGACAATAACAGAAGGAGGTCAATTACTTTTTGACAAATTATCTTTTTTATATTACAAAGCAAAGCAAGTAATTTTTGTTTTTTAAACTTTGTAATAAACCTTTAAACAATAAAATTGTAATGAATACAATCATTAAGTGAAAGTATGCAATGTTAAAATTAATCTAAATGATATTATAGTAAATGAGAGATACACACCCTTTAGTCATCTGACAATATGTTAATAAAAAAGTGGCAGCTCTTTTCAAATTGGTCCTCTTGCTATAATAATAAGATTGTCCAGAATAATTAGTAAAGGAAGTGTGAGAATAAATCAATCTAATTATTTATGGTGAATTATTTATTAACATATTGATTTTTCATACAACTGACAAGCTAAGAAATTAATTCTTATTTTTTAAACTTAGTAATAAATATAGCTTTTTTATATAAATTTTCTTATTTTTTTTAAAAACAATGACCAAATTTTTACTTAATTTTAGGTAATATATATATATATTTGCACTACTAAGGCAAAATAAAATATTGTATATTATTTTTAATATATAATAATATTTTATAGTATATTGTAAAGAGATTCACCTATTTGCAACCTTGTATTGGAATAAATCTTTATTAAACATGATTTGCAAACATTTAAACGATGACCAAAAATAAAAATGAGAAAAAAAAACTTAGATGATAGGAGGAGGGAAATAGGCACTATGTCTGAAAATATTTTGTCTAAGTGAATGAAGAAAATATTGTGTTATGACACTGTAAACAACTTTTACGTATTTGTCCCAGGGTTAATAGAGTATTTATTTAAAGAAGTATTAGTAAACACGTGTAAGCTTCTAAATATATATATTAGCCAGTAAAATTTTTTCTCATGATATTATATATGTATATGATTACCATGAATTTATGAAAGAGATATATTTAAAAAAAACCATGGATATATTTTATTATAGATATCTTTAGCATATTATTTAACCTAGTGGATAATAAAAAAAACCTTGACACATTTTTGGCAAAACAGAATATTGATGTTCTTTTAACATATGATTGTGCATCATTATTGTTTTTTTTTAAGTGTGGCCTAGGTTTCATACTTATTTCCACAGTGAGTAAGCTTGTGGTTTTAAGACCTGTAGAGGTCCCTACTATCGCATTTTATAAGCATGTGATTGAGGCTACAGCATGAATATTAGTATTCAACACACTAAAACATAAACAAATGAATACATAATATACAAAACAATATGTATCAACATTTCTGTCATTGTGCATTTCACTGTATTTATTTTTATGAAATGTATTGCATGAGATAAACCATAAATACAAAATTAACTTGAGTCATTTATATGTATAATTTATGGATAAACAATCTAAAAAATTGGTTAAATTTTGAAATCAAAATATCACTTCAAATTGAAAGTAAATTGCAATTATATTTCTTTTTTATTTGTATTATTGTTTTACCGATATAAACACGTTTGTAAGAAGGTCACAATAAATCTGTTATTTGTTGTTTATTATAACATATTCTCATTATGAAGTCTTTTCATTAAATCTAATTTTTATTAATGCATCTCATATTTACAGTCATATGTCTCTTGAATAAACAAATGCAGTTACTATAATTTAAAATTTACTTATAGTATATTTTTAATGGATAATTTATTTTATATTTTTAAGGATCAAAATTATTCTTAATACATATGGTATAAATTAAGTGCACACTCTCATGTCAACATCTATTATTATATTTTATTCTTTAAATAAACCAACATTTACTGACTGTGCTTCAATTTAGATCTTGATCTTATGATCACTATAATTTTTAAATTGAGCATATTCTTGCACAAACTGAAGTTTAATGTTAATATATATATGTAAATAACTGATACTAAAGCAGTTTATCCATATATAAAATATTGTGAAAAAAACATTATTCATATATGTGATACAAAATGGACATGCACTCCCTCAACAATCAATTTTCAAAGACATGGATGATCCATCTATGGCTAGAGGACCAACATTTATTGACCATGATTAAATTTAAGGAATAATTTTATAATAAGCCTGGTTATATATATATATATATATATATATATATATATTTTAGTACTTAACAAAATCATAATTAACATATATATATATATATATATATATATATGTTAATTATGATTTTGTTAAGTACTAAAACTATGAAAAAATATTTCATCTATATATGACATTAGATTTTAATAAATATACACGTTTATCTAATTTCATTGTGAATTATTTAATTATCTAATTTTAATGTGAATTGTTTAACTTATTGGTTTTTAATGTAAAATATGCCATAGAAATATATTGTTTGGATCAATTCAGTCAACCATTTACATTGTTATATTTATTAAAGAGTTGTATGTAAATATATCATATAGACTATTATCATATTATCAACAACACATAGTTTTATTTATACATATTAGCAACCACAGGTACACTTAATAGAATTTAGTAGTATATTTAAATAAAGTCTCATTGATGGATAGAAGATTACCCTTTCTATTCATATATTAGGATGGGATGGAACACTGCTTGTGTTTTTATTTAAGTCATTCTGGGTTAAATCTATTTAACAGCTTAGGTTTAAAGCAAAAGAGTACATTTTATTTAAATGAAAATCCCAACAAAAGGCCTACTATAACTTAGTAGAGAAAATTTGTTTAGCCTCATGAAGATTGTCAGCATAGTTGTAATTGATAGTTTCCTGGCAATATCAAGAGCTACAGGTTATCTCTGTTTAACTGAATATAATGATGATAATGTGATATTTAGTGATTGAATATAATCTCATTACATTTATTCTTTATTATAATAACAACCCATCAAAATATTTAATTCAATATAGACAATTTCCTGGAGAAGTTTAAAATATTGTTTGTAATATGTCAAGAAATAAGTTGTTTTTTCACATTCTCACACTTATAAAAATAGCTTTCTGGGTTTAAATCCATTTAACAACTTGGGTTTGAAGAAAAAGAGAACCTTTTAGTTCAATAAATTCCAACAAAAGTATTATTATAAATTAATGGATAAACCATATTGACTTTCAGAAGGGTTGTCAGTTAGTAGTAATTGATAGCTTTCTAGCAACATCAAAAGCTAATGTTACTCTGTTTACATGGATATAATCTCCTTATGTCTATTTTTATTATAATAAAAATCTATGAAAATATTTAATTCAGTAAATCTATATAAAGTATTTTTGAAGTTATATCATGTATTATTTTAATTCCCAAAGTTTTGATAACATAACATTAATTATTGTTAAGGTCAAGTACTTAAAAAATCATTACATCTCAAGGAGTAATGTGATTGGTCATGAAGTAAAGAACTGTCATTCTTATATATATATATATATATATATATATATATATATATATATATATATATATATATATATATATTTTTTATATCATTTTAAGGTTTGCTATTATTGAGATATAGATCTTTAAACAGAGGGCGTTACTGGATATTTGTAATTGTATAATGGTTTGTATATATATATATATATATATATATATATATATATATATATATATATATATTATGATAGTGGATTATTTTGAATATATGGAGGAACAAAAAGTTTATTTTCATTAGTTTCACTATTAATTGATTTTAAGTTGATTTTAGAAGGAGATAAAATAAGTGGTCTCCACTAGGCTGGAGAACATTGTGCTTTATCAGCTTTATTTAAATCACATACTCTTTTTAATATTTCAATAGACTCCCTTATGATTCTCAAACTATATTTTTCCAAATTAGCAAGTATTTTGCATTATAAAAAGCAAGTTTATCGTCAATTTCTAAAAAATGTTAAGTAAAAGCTGATGTATTTAACTTTTGATTTGAGGCATTTTATGATACCTAATTGTGACATTAAATCATTTATTGATTGGCCTATATAGTTTTTAAGAACTGTGAACATTGAATTCCATAAACATCCTAGTATCTCAAAATTACTCTGTTTTTAAGTTTATGGAAAAAATCTCCAATAGTTTCATTAATGAATAGTAATTGTATCTAATATTATATATATATATATATATATATATATATATATATATGTTAAAACGAAGATTTACACGGGTTAAATATATAAAATACATATTTTGCGGGTTCATCCGTGTTAAAAACTTTTAATATCAATATACTGACGTTTCGACTTGGTCACACAAGCCATCCACAGAGTTATAAAAAGGTAGAAAGACGGTTGTAGAGGCGCTACAATCACTGGTTTGAATAAAACATTAAAAATCCCACCAATAGCAAAAATGTTAAATTTAAGAATGTTTTTTAAAGAAATCTTTCCAAATAGGAGGAAGTTTGCACGTATCATCTCGCTTATTGATACAATCTGGCCTTTTAAGTATCTCAATGGCTTCTCTGATTTTACATTGGTAGAGATTATCACATCTGGATATGATCCTAGTACTAGAAAAATCTATTTTATGACCTGAATCTATAGTATGGAGTGAGAGTGCTGATGATGATGAGTGTTGTTTAACTGCATTAGCATGCTCATCTCTCCTAACACTGATGCAACGATTACTCATACCTATGTAAGAAGCTTTACAATTTTTACATGAGATTTGATAGACACCATGAGATTCAAGAGGGATTGAATCCTTAGGCTTGGTTATTATATTGCTGATCTTTTGATGAGCAGAAAATGCTGTATCTATGTTATAGCATTTTAATATACGTCCGATACTGTCTGTAGTTCCTTTTACATATGGAACACAAATCCTAATAGCTGATTTATCATCTTTTTGTTTCCTATTTTGTCTATTTTGGGCTTGAAATAAGGCTTTTTTTATAAATTTGTAATTATAACTATTTGCTAATAAAACACTATTAATATGATTTATTTCTTCTTTCAGATATGTGTCATCTGAAAGGTTAATTGCTCTATTTAAAAGAGTTTTGGCTACAGAAACTATCTGAGTTGGGTGATGATGATGATTGTAGCGCCTCTACAACCGTCTTTCTACCTTTTTATAACTCTGTGGATGGCTTGTGTGACCAAGTCGAAACGTTAGTATATTGATATTAAAAGTTTTTAACACGGATGAACCCGCAAAATATGTATTTTATATATATATATATATACTTTATTATATATAGATTATTTAAATTATTGTTACAAAGTTTAATTATTTTTGTCTCAAGATAGTAACAGTTAATGTTTAAGATATATTTAAGGATTAAGAATGAATAAATTTACTTTTATTGTTCATTATAAATATTTGTAGAGGAATTAGTAAATATATAATACTATATCCTTTGCTAACAATGTAATATTAATTTAAATAATGACATTAAATTCAATAATTTAATTGTCACTGCATTACCTAATGTGTTAATAATACATTATTTCTTTGAACACAATGTAAACCATAAACAATAATAAAAATTATAATTTTCATATTTTGAAATTAAAATGTATATGTAAATTAATTATAAATAAATCTATTTTTTATATCCACTTTATGTATTGGATGTTGAGATTGCAATATTCACTTTACAAAACATATAACTAAAAAAGTGAATAAAATTTAATCATTCCTGATTTATAAATTACTTTTATTTTTTTTAAATATTAAAGTTGCAAAAAAAATAAAAATAAAATATTAATAATACTTCACTAATTTTAAAGATAATAATATTTAATATTTCAAACTGTCACATTTGATCGTAATTAGATCTGACAAATTTTTAAGAAAAATAAAGAAACATTACTATTGAACAATTGCCATTAATACGACATTGTTTTATTCAAGAAATGAAAAAATAAATAATTATAAATATAATGTTGTTGTTGTTGTTGTTGTTGTTGTTGTTATTATTATTATTATTATTATTATTATTATTATTATTATTATTATTATTATTATTGTTATTATTATTATTAGTATGATTATTATTATTTATTATTATTATTGTTATTATTATTATTATTATTATTATTATTATTATTAGCTTTCAAAGGGAATTCAGTGCACATAACAAGAAAAAAGTTACATTAATAAACTATTTTAACACAGCAGATAAATTGAAGTTAACATAAACAAATTAAAAATTATAATTTGAGGGGGGAGACAACAAAAGCAAGTGCTATGCATTTGTTTACAAATTTGAGTTTACATTTTTTACATACACATCCAATCAGCTGTATACACTGACAAGGCTCTTAATTTGCTCATTTATTAATCTCTTTTCATGCCTTAATTTTGAGCATTGTTGCAATATAGACCAAGGGGCTGTGTACATCTCTTGGGATACCATTTTTATATCCTTTAAGCAGGTCATACCACTTTGTTCCAAAATGTATTTGGATGTCTTCTTGGGATTATTGTTGTACATGAAGAAGTATTTTGTACACCTTACTGAAAATAATGTGGTACTTGCATGAATATGTGCATATAGCTAACCTTTCACAAATGATTGTAAAAGAGTTCCAGTGTCAAAATTTATTTGTTTGTACAATGATCGTATAGATATGCAACTATGAAATATAGAGCAGGTAAAAAGAAAATACTACTACTACTACTACTACTACTACTACTACTACTACTACTACTACTACTACTACTACTACTACTACTACTACTACTACTACTATTATTATTATTATTATTATTATTATTACTACTACTAGTAGTAGTAGTAGTAGTAGTAGTAGTAGTAGTAGTAGTAGTAGTACTAGTAGTAGCAGTAGTAGTAGTATAGAATATGTATTTAGAAATGTTTAGATGTTTTGCAAATAAATGTTGCTAAAATAAGTTAAAATATATATTAATGGGTAAAGTGAACAAAATCATGCATTTTCAGATTGTCATAGAATTTTCTTGCATAAATATTTTTAATATCAATTAATTGTAAATAATATAGTTTTCAGTTCATTGATGTTTTGTTTACCAACATTCATTGTAAACAAAGTAATAATGAACGAAAACTTTCTATTGCCAATAATTTTTTTTAAATGTGTTGTAATTATATTTGTATTTTTTTAAAAAAAACTTATATATATATATATATAGTAATTAATAGACTTTAACCTGATACGTCATTACAGGTAGATTTTTATTATAACTTAAGCATAGCTACTTAGTTGAAAATATCCAGTCACGACTATCAATCATTTTCTTTTGCTATAATTTTGTTCTCAGATATTTATCTTTATAATTAATATGATTATTTTTTATTAACTATAATTTATTCACATACAGAAATTAATCCGAATACAAATAATTTAAAACGAAAAAGTAACTTATAATGCAAATAAAAATATCCCTAATCTATTTTCTATTACATATTTAGACATGTTAAAAAGTAGAGTTTAAATTGATTTCTGTTTTCGTTATCTCGGATAAAAAAAGTTTTTGGACTGAAGCTTTCAGTGTCTTCCAATGATAATTTAAATTAATGAGAGTGAATGAAATTCTAAACAGGTTTCTTTTTTGCTCTGTAAAAGTACTTATTATGATTCCAAGAAAGTAGAAATGCTATGTAATGCACTGTAAGTGTAATACTGTTAATCTAGTAATTTGATTTTTGAGCCTATCTAAGTTATGATATTTCCTAAATGCTAAATAATTTGTATCATTTTTAATCCGTTTTTCCTTCATATATATTCTATGATTTTAAAACTCCTATGAGATTTTATATTCTTAAACTTTATTTTTTAGATGCAATCTAAACCTTTATGGCTATATAAATCATTATATTATTAATTATATATATAATTGTTTACTGAATATACTTGAATTTAGACACATATACATAAATAAATATTAGCTATAGCTATCTTATTAATCTATAGGGTATATGAGCACAGACTTTCACACGACCCACCACTCACCACTTTAACTCGTATTACTGATGCACTTGAACACATATATGTCAAAAGATGCAATATTATAAAATGTCTAAAAGTTGGCCTTTGGGTCTGCCTATAGTTGCACTAGTTTGCAATTTTGTTTTATCTATATATGAGAGTAGTATTTTAAATATGTGTATTTTTGGAGATATTAAAATTTACAAAAGATATGTGGGTGATGTTTTTGTTTGTGTAAATACTAATAGTATAAATTTGCTTGTAGAGGAATTAAATAAGTTGAATGGCTTGAAATGGACTATTGGAAAGAAACAAGACAAAGATATTAAATATTTAGATTTAATTATTACAAGAGATAATATTATATTAAATTATAAATTAATAATTAAGCCACTGCAAAAAGAGGATATATAAATTATAAATCAAAAGTCTCAATAATGCATAAGATGGTAAGTTTTCGATCTACTTTGTTTAGGAATGAAAAATTATGTCGTTACCAAAGTGATAAACTAAAAAATATTGAAATATTTGCAAAGGAATTGCATGATGTTGGTTATAAAATGGAACAAATAAACAATACTTTATGTCAATTTAAAAAAAGTTATAATGATTTAAAGAAAATGAACATTAATAGTAAACAATGGATATCTATACCATTTATTTCAAATCCACAAATGAAATTTTTTAATGATATAAATAAGAATGTGTTTAATGTTTCATTCTATGTTTCAAACAATATTAATAAATTAGTCAATAATTCTAAGGATGTCATACCTGTCAAGTAGAAAAGTAATGTCATATATCAAATTTTTTATGATTGTATGCTACCATATCTAGGTGAATCTAGGTGCAATATTGAGAAGAGATTGAGGGAGCATGAATTGTTATATAAGCATATAAAAAGTAAAAATAATGGTGATTTAATGTCTCCTTCAGTTTTCTTTGATCATGAAAAAACATGTAAATATAAATTTAAATTTGATTTTAAAAATGTGAAACATCTTCATGAAGAGAAAAACCATAATAAAAGAAAAATTAAAGAGGCAATTTTTATAAATAGGAATAAAATGCATTTAATAAATTGACAAACTGCTAACATTAAAATAAAAGATTCCTGGGATTTGAATTGATGACGTTTGCTTCCGTTTTTTTTTTTTTCATTTAATGGCTGTTGAGGCAGGTTTAAGAAATTAACCAAAAGTACTTATGTGGGTTTAAGTATTGATTATAATAGTTTGTTTTCCATTAAATTTATCATTTCAATTATAATTACAATTTTGTTTTAATTAACAGACATTAAATATATATATATATATATATATATATATATTTAATGTCTGTTATTTAAATGTCTGTTATATATATATATATATATATATATATATATATAAACCCTTTTACTTCTCTAAACAATTGAACCTCTTTTTAAGAATATTTAAAAATCATTGTGGTGACATCTATTGGATTCATGATGGGTAGGCTTACAGCTAAAAATTAAAAAAAAAAAAGATATCATTTAATTTTTTTTAAACAATGTAAAACAGTTTTAAGTCTTATAATTTATTTTATGGATATTAAGTAATAAAATACAAATTGTTATGCTTTTTTACAAAGATGTACCCATGCATTTTAGTAAAAAAGAAAACTACTTAATTGAATGGTATATAACTACCTGTAAAAAATATAATTTACTTTTGAAAAATATCTAACATAATTTATGCATTGCTACCTTGATATCATGAGAATATTCTTTTAATGTTAAAAGGAAACAATTAATACTTATGTTCGCTGTATAAAAAGAGATAAAGACAGTACTGGATGTATCCTAAAATGATACAATATATAAAAAAAAACATACACCACTTATCAAAAAATTACTATCTTTATAAACAAGCCTAAAGTTTTAATTGCTTTTGATGATCATGGAATTTTGAAATTTCATGTGACATTTTTAAAGCTTTTTATGTAGGTATGAGTAATCATTGTATCAGTACTAGAAGAGATGATCATGCTAGTGCAATTAAGCAACTCTCATCTGCAGAAACACCCTCACTCCATGCTATGGAATCAGGTCACAATATTGATTTGTCTAATACTGTGATCTTATTCAGATGCTACATACTATACCAATGTAAGTTCATAGATGCCATTTGAGATGCTAATAAGACAAAATTGTATCAATAAATTTGATGACAAATGCAAACAGCCTTCCACTTGGAAGAATTAAAAAAAAAACATATTATTCTAAAGATTTTCTGATTTTTATTTTTTTAGCTTTATATACCTGTTTTTTCTATTATTGAAAATTTAACATTATCATAGACCAATGTCTATAACACCACTACAAACATTTTTCTTATATTCTACTCATCACCCAGTTGATGACTTGTGTGATTAAGCCCAAACATTGGTTTATTCATAGCCCAAATCATACATGGATGAATCCATAAAGTATACATCTGTAACTCATGAAAATCTTTGTATCAATATATATATATAATGGTCTGAAAGAAATGAGTCTTAACATATCTGCACTATGAGGGCACCACTAAGTTATTTCAACCTAGAAAATTTATAAAGTAGGCAGGTACGCACTGTTAAGAACCCACTTTATTTTATATTTAGACCGTTAACCTAAGTCACTAGCTCAGTGGAGACACAGAGATAATATATATATATATAACTTGTTTGATTTGTATCTTAAATATAAAAAAATAAAAGCCACTGCCAGTAATTAACACACAAACAACATTTATTTATGCACATATATAATCATTTTAAAATTTGAGGAATAACATTTATTATTTTAGATTTTACTATTCTTTAATTTAAATTATTATTTTAAAATTTTAAATCATCTACACAGATGAATTTTATGTTTATTTTAAGATTGTCGAGTATAAATAAACTACATAGATTTGCATTTGAAAAGTAAAAAATCTATCTTCATTTAACCTTAGGCCAAAAGTTTGCAGTCAAACCAGTGTCAATTCATCTGATACATTGATGTATTCAATGAAGCATGAAAATACAACAGCACAAAAACTACCGTACTGTTAGGAATGTACATCTGAACAGCATGGTTAGAAAAGACAATAAAAAAACTCCATAGGAAGAAACTGCATCCATCTTACTATCCCATTCCATAGGCAAACTGGGGTTGTGCGGTGTATAATGTGATTCTGCACATAGCAAATCTCGTACTATATCTACTAATTACACCAATATATCCAATCCATTGACCAAATTTAACTACGAAACAAATAACCTAAGATTACCCTCCCCTAATTAATTAATATAATTTTACAAATCTATATAGCCATTCATGCCTGACTTAAGTTTAACATTTATATTATTTTGCACAGATGGGCTTTATAAAAGTTTGTTGTTTAAAGTTGAGTATAGATCGACTACATAGATTACACGCTCAAAAACATTTCAACATGAACATAAATTATCAAAATATAAAGTCATTGATGTAATTGCAGAGGGAATTCACTAGAAAACCAATGGAATTCATCATAAAATGCTGCATTGACACCAATAACTAAAAAGACATCCGAATAAATACATTTTAGATATTTAACATAAGATATCATTATTTACCGAATGTCTATATATTTTAATCATGTATGAAAACAAAAATGCAATTAAACATGAACAAATATATGCAAGCATCTACGCCCAACTTAAATTTAATGCATTTAATAATTTCTACAATAAATAGTAATAAAAAAAAAATAAAAAAAAATGGAAATGATTTTTAGCAAACTTAAATGTAAAAAAAAATTAAACAATAATTGATTTGGAAAAGTCAGATTATAGTTCATTTTACAAAAAATAGATTTAGCTTGTTTATTAAACTTGTTACATCTTGACAAACATTCTTAATTACTTTTAAATTTTAAAATTGTTCAGTTTAATAGCTTAAAGTAGAAGAGTCATGGTTCTTGGTGCCAATTCCTGTGATGTCTCCATTGGAAGACTGGTCTGTTGTTCATACCATAGTTCTCAATCTGGAGGCTGCCTTAGCTAGTTCAATCCTGTTTTTCAGTCATTTTATTTGAAATAAGTGAGAGAGAGCAATAAGTGCATCTTATCGCTCTTCTCACAAAATCAAGCTAGAACTGTCTGGAACCCCTTAATTTCAATATTTTTCCTTTTACAATCATCCTTTGGATTAAATGAACAAAATGTCACTAATCCATAATTTTTATTAGGGTCCGAGCTGAGGCTTGGTGCTTCCATTGGTCAAGCTAATTCTTTTTATTTTTTTATCTATATCTTTCCTCTGACTTTTTAATTATATAAGAGCCCCAAGGGCTAGTTTGCTTTTTGATAATTAATAAACAATCATTTCCATATACAAAAATATTTTATCTTTAGCTCTTGTACATTCAAATACTTTTTTTTTTTCTTTATTTTTAAAAAAAATAATTTTTAAATATATATGTTTAACAACTCTTTAATTTTAGCTTTTAATAAATTTATTTTTCTTTGCGAACATAAAGTTTTTAATTTAAATTAATGTAACGGCATATTTATATACCATTACAATATATATATATAACTTTAATAAGTATATATATATATATATATATATATATTGTACCCTTACTTCTTGATATATAAAATAGTTTAAAATACAACTAGCTCAGTTACATTATTATGTTTAATTAAAATTTGCATATCTATCTTTAATATACTTTTATATTATCATATCTTAATTAAATTTATTATCAATCATCAAAATCAATATAGTTCTAGATTATACTAATTAAATAAGTATTTATAAAATTATGAGACTGCGAAGTAAAGTTACAAAGTAATAAGCAGATTTACACTGAGTCAATATCTCCCTAGATACCGTCTCAATGGCATAAGAATACTACTACTACCTTATCATCTTACCACTACATCTATAGCATTCTTATGACTTTTAAATGAAATAAATTATCTTTAATAATACTAAAATAATTCCTAACTTTTAACTTAAAATATAATTAAATAATCTCAGGTTCTTCTAAGTTGTTTTAAAATAATAATAACTCATGTAAATAAGTATGATGTGGGATTTTATATCAAACTTAAATACACCTAACTTATTTAAATAATAATAATAAATAATACTAATCTTAAAGTGTAATTTAATCTCATCTATTTCTATTATATAATCAATCATTAAATAAATAAACAATTATATGTATATCTTTTATTTCATATGGTATCTTCATTTTAAAATAGATCAAAATCTTATACTTAATAATCTGTGGCAATAAACAATATTGTATTCTTATAATGTGCATTATAATCATCTTATGACCATTGTAATATTTATGTTCATGTCAATCAATTCTTATAAAATAATGTTAAGCAAATATTGTATTCATTTTTAAAATAACAATAACAAATTCATTTTGTGCAAATATTATGTTTATTTCAAATCATCTGATGTCAAAATGCTGTGGTGAAAATAATAAACTTGACACACTTTTAAAAACAAATTAACAAATTTATTTACAATAACTTCAAATAAAATTTATTTACACTATTTACAGTTTAAAATTTATGACAACAAATAAATAAAAAATAAGAAATACAAATATAAGAGGCTTACACTGTTATTAACTCATGTACTTAATAAGCAACTTTACATTCCTTCAAATGCTATATTAATAATATTACAGTGTGTTTTTCCAAAAACGTAGATTTTTAAAATAAATAGTAATGTACTTTAATTACTACAAATAACAATATGTCAAGACTATTTATGTAGCATGTGTACATAATGTAGCTTTACCTATTAAATAACTACATTAATTAAATATCATTTATAATGTATTATCATGTATTCACTTTATTATTAGCATTATTTAATAGCTTTATAAAATTAATGTATCTTTATAATATAAAACAAATAATTGACTGTAATTATACCTTACTTAATGTAATTCCTGTTATATATTTTATCAAATATGCATTACATATCTGTACTGTTCAAATACTATTATTCAAATCATTTATCAATTTTAAATTCATAAAGCATTACATTAGATAAATTGTATGATTCTTTTCTGTGTAAAAATCATTACTTTACTTTATGTGTTATTTTAATCCTTTCTAATAATTTCTATCTCCAAGACATCTTCTAAACTTATTTAAAATTTCCGGAAAAACAAAACATCAACTTTAAATAAAATATTCATCATCCAAATTACCTATACTACATCGTCTATACTTAATAAACTTCAATCAAAATATAGGCTTCTACCCATAACGTAACTTAACTTATTCAATAATCAAAATACACAAAAATATAGACTTTTAAAATCCTTTTCTAAATTGCAAAAATAAAATAATTACTTAGATAAATAATAAACATCATTCTAATACTAAACATAAATAAAATATCAAAATTATTTATGAAAGAATCATATAATTACTTCTAAGCTTCTTTCGTAATGTTGTATCATGTTGATATTATAAATCAAAACTTATGCATATTTTAATAAAGTTTGTTGTCAATATAATGTATGTGTTTTCATAATATATTTATCCATTCATTCTACAACAACATAATATTCAGTTGATCTAAAGAAAAACATATTAAATTCATTAAAAATCATTATACAATATTTTTACCATAATAATAATAATGTCCAATTTGCTATCCAGCCTTCTAATTTGCAGCTTCATAAAATAAAAATCATTCACATATTCACTCATAAACATTCATTAGAATATTCCGTGTTATATTAATTATAAAAATAAATTTATGTAATTAATTGTTATATTATTTTTAAGTTACTATTTAATAAATGTACCTAACCTACTTTTTAATAGTTTAATAATATTTTAAATTTTATGTTAAATAAATAAAATAAAAAAAAATATATTACATATTCCAGCGTCGACTTTTGTTCTACCATAAAAGTTCTAATAAATCCTATGTACAAAGTCAATAGAACACTATTTCCTGTTCCGTTGTATCACGTGTTTCTTGAAAGTTTATAATAAAATGATAACGTTCTTTTTTTTAAAAATAAAAAATAAGTTCCCCACAAGAAAACAAAATAAATTTAAAAAAAAAATATAGTTTATGAGTTCTTTGGATCCAATTCTTCATCAATTATTATTTGAAAGTTATTATTTCAACTTAGTTTATAATTGATAAAATTGTCATTTAATTATTTTTCCATTAACTTGGTTTGGCTTGGACGTCCATGTATTATCTACGCATTTATAAATAACATATTCCGGTAAGAATTAATTTTTCCATCTATAACGGCCAGCGTTTAGATAACTTTAATAAAATAATTTTATTATATTACGATTTTTTAAAATACTTATACTTATAATATATTTGCCTTTTCAAATTATCAATATCTAGTCTTTTAAGCATAAAGACTTAACAAGGCAAGTATTTATTTAAAATTACTACTGCTTCTTATATCTTTCCTTAAGATACATATTTTACTTCTATAATTTGTCAAAATACTTTCTTTTACAGAAATATTTATATTTCTTTAAAATATCTATTAGTAATAGACAATAGTAATTTAACTTTTGAAAACTATTTATAGTCCAAAATACTACTTTTCTCCATCTTGTAGTTTTATGTACTAATCCAGCGTCTGTTACTTTTCTAGCATAAAGTTTCTGATATATTTCTACGATACGTGATGTTTCCATGATCATTTGTACGTAAATTGAGTTTCGATATTGAGAAGACCAATAGGGAATATTAAAATTACTACTGCATACTTATCATTTAAAATTATAAAATTATATACAATAACACTCTTATGATTTTAAAACTGATTCTTAAGAGCGTTTATAAATTTACTTAGCTATTTTCTCAATAGCACAAACGACTTAGAAGTTTTATTGTAGAGAGAGCCTTCAACAATTGAATCCAGCTTTTATACTAGAAGAGACTCCACATCTGATTGGTACGATTAAACAATCAAACTTTGCTTATTTACATATTTATCAACTCACTATTAAAAATAAAATAATGACTTATTTAATATTTGATATTTTATCAAATTCTTTCAAAACAATATTTATCGTTTATTTAAATCTATTAAACATTCTTTTGAAATATTCTTTCTCACTTGATTTAAATCTTAACTTTTATAAGATCATTTAAAATAAACTAAATCTTTTTAAATACGTTATATTTTTAAGACAATATTTTTAAATCAAATTTAATACTTTACATTAATATCTTTATTTTTATCTCGTGATAACTCACGTATTATTTATAAATTTTACAACATGATTTTGTAAAATAGTTATGCAACTTTATTAGACAACTTCCACGCGTGTGTGTATAACATCTGTTCTTTATAACACAAGAACGCTTGTCTAAAAATAAACTTAACAATTGCTTTTTTAAAATAAATATTTATTTTTACAAATAAATAAGATATTATATCAGATTTTAAAATAATTATTTGATATGATTAAAATCAAATATTAATCTCAATTTAAATACTTATAATTTAAAATATTTTTATTCACTTTTAACATATATTTCAAATTAAATAAATATCTTTGTCTAATTTTAACTTATCTTTTAAATACTTTAGCTTTAAACATTTGTTATTAAATTTATTAATGCAGTATTACATCATAATCATCATCATTTTAAATATCTTCCCAATACCAACACAATTCACATATCAAATACTCATAGATTGCTTTAATTAAACTTATGGTAACATTACCACAAGCAAAGTCAACATCCCATATTTAAAATACTTCTTAAATTTAAAATTTTCTACTAGATTAGCACAAAACTTAAATGGTGACCCATACAAAAGGGCACAATATATATATATATATATATATATATATATAATATATATATATATTTATATACCATATACATATATATATATATAACTTTAATAAGTGTTAGTATTAAATATGCACACATTATACAATTAGAAAATGATATATTGAATAATTCTATAAATAATAACAATTTTATTAAATCTTCAAACATTTTCGAAGTCTTACCCTTCATTATCAAAAAGTACAAACTTTCTCATCATTTTTCAATGATATACTAATATGCAAATATCCGAACAAACTGGGTAAATATGCAAATTAGACTCAGAGTACCTACACTTGCCATTTCTTCAACAAGGGGCAAAATGACTCCCTCATTAATATAATCTGGTAAAAATAGGTTTTTATTTTTAGTAATCACAGTATTAGTTACTGCCTTTAGAATGAAGGGCTACATTTTATATATAATTCTAATCTTTTTGCATTTGATTAAGTCTTTTGTACAATTGTTTTTGAGTTCCAGCTAACATAAAGCATAGATGCTGAAATTAATGATTGAAAACACTATCTAATTTTAGCTAATTAATTGTGAATGAAAAAGGTAGACATATATGAAGATGAAAATAAAATGAATCTAAACTGGTTTAACAAAATAACAATATATTTAATAATATAAATAAAATAAATTGATATAACTTCACCATGATTATGTATGTGTACATTCAAGTTTTGAATAAGCATATTTATCAGACCCAAACTTATCTTCTAGTTAAATAACAAGTTTAATTTTTACTTTATCTTATCCATTATTGTACATAGAATTACTATTAATTAAATTACAGACTTGATAATATATGACAAAAGTTCAAATTTATCCATATTTTTAATTAAATAGTAACAATAACAAAATTTAAAACCAAGAAAAAAATATCTTCAATTACAAAAAAGGAGAAAACACTATATTTATTTGTAAATTGTCCATATTTCAAACATAGATTTTTTAAAATTGGGATAATTAAATGACTTACTGACATTATTTTTCAGTATGCCTATGTCCTTATTGTTTGATACTTTAAATATTGTACTGAATCTTGAAGTTTTCTCCAAATATTTTTGCAAATCAATTTACTTTGCCAAAGCAGAAACAAGGGTCAGATGTCTGGAGGGGGGTTCCTAACAGAGATATTTTAAATGCTTTCTCTGGCTAAGCATTTATCACAAAGCTTGTTGAGCAATTGGCAATGCTCATTGTTTATATCTTATAAGCTTAAGAGAATCAGGTCATGTGATTTATGCCTCTTATTTTGACAATTTACTTTTTTATATCAAAAATCCATTGTTAATTTCTTAATATGATACTTTCTAAATGCATAAGTAATTTATCCATAAATATTATTGTAGGTCAGTTTCATTAATTCGTTGGTATTTTTCAGTATGGATTAGCAGGTATATAAGAATTCATAACAACAGTCAAATTCTCAACATTGCCAACAATTTCTTTAGTACAATTTACAGCTTAATACAAGATATTGGAAAGTTATCCATTTCTTTTAGGGTCTAGATAGCTAGGAGTTATTACAAAATTAATCTCGGATGATTCTTAAATTGTCATGTGAGAAAGCAATTATTTATCAGTATTACATTTTTTACACTAGTAGTTTGTTTCCTTATTTCTGTAGACTAAAGAATATTTTTTTTTCTGTTGGTGTAATTATGGGTTAATATTAAATCATCTGATAAATATTGCTATTAACATTTAATTTGGCTGACTTGATTATTTGCATAAATATTTATTGCTTAACCTTGACTGGAATATTTTTTTTTAAAGTATGAAGTTTGATCTGTAAAGTTTTAAATCTTTCCAAATAACTTATTTAAAATACTTTATTAACCAAAAAAAAAAAAAAAAAAAAAAACATTTCCCACAACTGAGACATTAATCCATGCAGAATGTATTTTCAAAATCTATCACTTTTTTGTATTATTTTTTAAATTCTTAATTACTTATAGCTTTAAAGGATAATATATTTCTTTAAAATGTATAGATTTTAACATTTTAAATTTTATACAAATTAAAAATTTATGACTCACAGTTATTTATTTAACATTATAATTTGGCAAATTTAAAATTTCTAGAATTAAACTGGATTGCAAATTATTTTTACTGTCAGGTAAATATGGCTTTAAATATATACTTTTTGGCAATTGTATTATCAAAAGCTCAATTTTGTCTCCACAATCTAAATCTGAAAATATTTGATAAGACCAATCATCTATCCATTATAATGAAACATTGAAAACATATACTACAAAATGTATATAGCTTTTTTTTAATGTTTCTACAGATGTTAAATCTAAACATAGGGGATTTGAACTCAGATTTTTAAACCACTTCACTATGCATACTATCTCATACTACTGATATACATGACCACATGCATGGAGAAAATATAAATAATCACCAATATACATATTTTGTGCTAAACCAGCACTCATCAGTTGGTCCAGATTACTATCTCCCATATATATATATATATATATATATATATATATATATATATATATATATATATATATATATATATATATAATCACTGCTCAGCATATATGTATATATATATATATAAACATATTTTGCGGGTTAACCGTGCAAATCTTCGTTTTAACATATATAGATATTGGTGATTATTTGTCTTATCTGCATGTGTGTGGTAATGTGTATCAGTAGAATGAGATAGTATGGATAGTGAAGTGGCTTGAAAATCTGAGTTCAAAGTCCCTATTTTTACAATTAGGCTCACGTTTAAGTGCTTGGCATTTCAATTCTTAGATGTTAAATGTACAACTTATTTTGTTCTCCAACCATGCAAAAGTCTAATAGTCATGGAATCCTTTATTTTAATTTTTCTTATACTTGAAATAATAAAATAAACAGGCAATAGAAATTATTCAACACTGTAATAAATACAGATTTATTTTATCTTAATTTTTTCAATCATTTGTATGATGTTGTAGAATTTATTTTTAAGTCATTTTTACTTAATTTTTTACACACTTATGTAGAATTTTAGTTTTAAATATTCATCAGTGTTGTGACCCAGTTCACAATCATTATGTTATTTAAATATTATAAATTTATGATATAAAATATTATGTAATATTATCTCAGTTATGATTATTACCATTCACCATATGATTACGTATTAATTATTAAGTATTTCAATGTTAATTCCTCAACATGCCAAACACAAATATAAATCCATTTATATCTACAGTATAACTAATATCTCACACCTTAAATTTAGAAAATTTATATATTGATATGGATTTAGAATTTTCTCAAGATTTATTTTTTCAATAGTGTGCAAGTCATTGATTTAGTTATCAAATTACAAATTTAAATTGGAAATCATTTTATTGTTGTTTATTTTAAAAATGATACCTTTTTTACTTAAATACTGATAAAATTGGACTCTAATTTTATGATCATCATTACAATTAGATAAAAATTAATAATAATAATAAAAAAAACACATAAAAATGAGTGAATTATTGAAAAAAACAAACTAAAGCTAATAAGATTTTTAAAAACATGGTAAAAGATCTCTGATTCATTATGCAAAGCTAAAATACTCTGAAAATCTTATGCATGTTGTTTATCATCCAGTATATTTAATTGTAATATTAGCTATTTCAACAAAAAAATTATTATTAATTTAGAGATTCTTTCTTTTAGCACTCAGATTTCCATCATTTTTTAAAATGAAGGTTCACATTAATTTATTGTTTTTTTTTCAAGGCAACTTAAAATTTATTTATAAATTTGCATATTTATGTCTTGTGACTTAAATATTATGATATACACACTCATGACATTTAATTAAAAATGACAATATTTCACCACTAGAAATTTAGTGATTTGGGATTAGGTCTCGGATTTCCATATTTTTTTAACTGTTACATTTATTTTACAATAATTTTTTTATATAAACATTAGTTAGCTTTCACATTCTATGTTGATGGATCATAACTAAAATTATTAGAGAATGAAAACTAGGATACTGCTTTAAAAAATGTGTCCAATATTTTTAACACAAAGAAAAAGTTAACTAAATTAATAATTAGACCTTACATTCAAATGTTTTTAAATTTAAAAGATATTGCAATTCAATGATTATTTTTTAAATTTTTTATTGATATATAAATTCTTGTAAAACTCTTTCATATATTTTATGCTAATATCCTTTTTAGTAAAGGTTTTATCTTTTATTTTTCTTGCTGAAACAATTTTTCTTTCAATATCAAACAATATTTTATTCAGTTAAATTTTTTTATACTCTTCTATAGTTTTTCTTGTCAATTAACAAATAGATTTACTTATCACAAATGTCATTAAATCTCCCATTTATTTTATTTTGCTGTAATATTTTATATAAATGCAATTTGTCAATTTTACCAATATTAAATCTTTTTTGAATCATGTTACAGAATTTCAGATTTCCACTGCTTTTTAGTATATGATTTAAAAATATGTTTATAGCCCTTCTTGTCTTCATACATTGCTTTGCCTCTGTATACAGTTTACAGATAGATTAGTATATTTTATAACAACTAACTTTTTCATACTTTTTAAAAAGGTATAAGTTTTTTTTTATTAATTTTGAAAAATTCTGGGCAATCTTCAACATCTTTTGATATTTGAAAATGATTTGCAAGTTTTAATTGAATTTAGGTTTTACTGGTGGTGAAAAATATTATCTCTTAATATGATTTTTTTTAATAGTTTTGTCTTTTCAGTTTTGCATGAATATATATCTTATAGTTCACTAGTTAGTTATCACTTCTTGCATTGAATATATTAAAACATTGTAATTGAGAATTATATGATTCCTATTAGTTAAAATAAAATTTAATTTATTATTTCATTTGGACTATTCTGTGTTTATTTCCATTTATCATCATTCTAAAAACAATATATAATACAACGTTTCTTTTTTTAAAAAATATCACAATCTGTGTACTCCCTCATTTTTTATTACCATGACTAAATTTACTCAGAGCACATTAATATTTCAATCATTTTCTAATTGTTGCATTAAAGTCTCTCTTATACATTTTTAAATGTTTTATCATGAACAAAAGCTTTTACTATAACTATATAACAACCTCTTACTTCTTCAAAATTAAAATTTGTTGAGTATTAAACATTAATTATTTGTAATAGGTAACTTATATTAAATTGAATAACTAATCATGTCCATCTGTCTGATAAACCATGAACCTTCTCAATGTAATTTTTCAATTTTTATTAACATTCCGCAACTTAGTAATAAAATTCAAAGCTTTTTCAAATGAAATATCTCTTTACCTTTTCTTTCTGCTTCAAAAAAATCCAAAATGTCTCATTTAATATTAATCAATTTTCACAATTCATTTAATTTTCTATCATTAAAGACTATTCTATGGTTACAGATAGATAAATTAAATATTATCATTGAATAGCAAATTGTGTATTATCAACAAATATACAGCATTCTTTTTCTTTGTTGATCAACCAATGCCTTTTGAAAAATGAGATCTGTAATTTTGTTTGTATATTATGATTTTAAATGTTTATAAAAGGTCCATTCTTTCACATACCTCTTCTATTTTCAAGAAAACAAATGATGTTTTAGTTATCAACTTTTGGGTAAATATGAAGAAGGTCTATGATGGTGTTTTAGTAAATAATTCAGAGGTAAATGAAATTTAATAATGCGTATCCTATCCATTTTCATTTGCCATATAAATAACCGTACGGTAGTAATAGCTGCACTGATAAGAATATATTGAGTGAACATTAGGTATCTCTGTATATATATATATATATATATATATATACATATATACCTATATATATATGAAAAATAAAAACAAGTTAGTCACGTAACCTGCTATCATATATATATATATCATATCATTAAGTGTCCATATATATTCAATGGACCATTAGTAAGAATGGATTTCCATTCATGCTATTAAAAGGTGTGAAGGTTGCCTTGACAGCAGTGAGAGATATTGATTACTATATTTTATTGTGAATGTTTAGGTGGTTACTGGTTGGAATTTTGCACGGAATTTTCTTTTGAATGGGCTGCAATTTATTTGTCTAAAGTAGTATGGCTGTAATAATATAGTTATAGAGTATAACAAAATATAACAATTTCAGCCAAAACGAAATTATATATTAATTTTGCAATAAAAATATTATACTTAGATGGGATGTCGTGTAGCATATTTAAACAAATTTGATTACACTTAAATTTTCTTATAATATTTAATGTATAAATGATGTAAACTATTTTATACTTTTTTTTTTTATAGTTGTTTAAAAATTTCATATTTTCTTTACGATTTATAAGGCATCAAAAATGTAATACGTTTTAAATAGAAAAAAAAAAAAGATGAGTTTTCAGCAGTCAATAATTTTAACAAATTAAAACGAACAAGATGTACTACTTGGTGAACTAGAGGCTCTTCATGTTCCTTTGGCATACATTCAGATCATGGAGAATCTCCTAGCAAATCGAGAGATTTTTTTTTCTCTAAATGGGAGAATTGCCCCTGGGTTCAAACCCTGCATCTCCATTCCCCAGGGCTCCCCATTAAGTGCTCTCCTCTTCATGATCTATATAAATCCCTTGCTTTTGAGCATTGAAGATGCACTGCCTGGGATCTCCATCCCTCTTCTTAATGAAAACATCTCTCACATCTCCTACATGGATGATGTGGTGGTGTTTCTTAAATCACATGAAGAAATAAACATTCTTGAAAGCCTATTACAGCACTATGCTCAGACGCATGGGCTTACCGTTAACAGGCACAAATCAGCAATTTGGAATATCAAAACAGCTAACAGGATAACAGGTTCATTACAAGCTATGCCTCAGCCTTTCTTGGGATTCAATATGTCACTATCCCCTACAACAATGAGGATGGAAATACAACGAAGACTACTAAACAAAATTGACATCATCATAACATGCCTCTCAAGAATATATATATCTACATTTGGAAAGGTTTCACTCTTAAACTCCCTCATACTCCCCAAGATCATATATTATCTTGCGGGTTTTAAACCAACAGAAGCTTTCATTAAAAAAGTAGAATCCCATTGTCTGCGACTCTGTAGAGGTGGGCGCAAATCATTTATCAGTCTGCGCACCCTTCAAAAGCCAAGAGATATGAATGGACTGGGACTGCATTCAGTAAAGGTATTCGTAATACAGAGAACTTACAATATGATCCATAAACTTTATTCTGATTGCAGGACCTTCCAATGCCCGCTTCCCAAAGAGCAAGTGCTTCCCACTGATAGACCGCCCCCTCAGAGGTTCACTCCCATCTGGCTACAAATGCAGATATCATACATTTTTACGCACATAGTACCTTCCGCGACCATGTTCAATTCAAAAATAACCTATTGGGAAGCCTTCAACCTATCCAACTCAAATACCCAGAAGGCACACACTTACCTCCCCCATCAACATAAACAAACTACGCAAACTAGCCCGTAGATTGAAACTAGCACCTAAACACACAGACTTTCTGCTCAAAATTAACCTTGGTAGCCTCTCCACTGCTACATTTCTTAATAGAAGAGGCTTCCACATAGATCCCATATGTTGTCTCTGTCTTTCCAGCCCAGAAGATATGGACCATATCCTTCGCCTTTGTCCGGTCTGGCAGGGACTAAGACAAAACTTCCAGAAATACATTGATAATAATGGTCCAGATCTAACATCTCTTGAAGGGGTTTTAAATAGAGGCATTTTCGCTGAAATCAGGCTCGCCACCTACATAAACTTTGCCATCTGGTTGACCAGATGCAAGGTGATCTTTCAAAAATTACCGCTTAACGAAATCATTAACTGCTTTCTCAGCATAATCAAAAATATCCAAGAAACAGACAAGAGAGAGGCCGATCCATACCTGGCCATATTAACATGGCAATTCATAACTGATCTAAACAGCACCTCTCCAACCAACCCTTAAATAATTTATATGAAAATAAAGGTATTTTGTTATAGACTAGATGATTAATATTCACCGTGCATCCACAGGTTATATTCTACTGACTTTTGAATCATTTCTTCTCTGTATATACCACCCTGTAACATCGACTAGATACTTCTTGTTATTTTTTTTAATTTTGTAACTCACTTATAGGTCAAATAAAATTATCTTGAAAGAGAGAGAGAAAACGAACAAGAGATGAAAAATGTTTAAAAATTGAAATACTTTGTTTATTTTCATCTATTTTAATCTCTGAAAAAACATTACATTTACTTGCTATTATATAAGACATATATTCTCAATGTTTAAGCCCTTTCTTTAATGATATAAACATAAAACAAAATACATTAGTATAATATTTATAGAAAAAAAAGATCAATACATAAAACAAGATTTGAAACTGACCTATATATAAACAAAACAAAATATTTTTTTGTTTTTTGTTTTTATTGCATTCAAATAAAAACAGATTTACAAAACATTTTTTAGAATTATATATATATATAACCTATTTCAATACTTGCACTTTATGTCCCAATTAACTTAGCGTATAACTGTTTCAACTAGATACTAAACGTTTGCATTATAATTTAAATGAATGAGAATTTTCTTTTCCTTATGAAATTTAATGCGTAATTCCATTACTAAGTATCTTATTTACATGTATTTTTAATTTAAAGTTCATCGTAAAGATTGATGTATTAATGTAAATAGGTGATCATTCTTATATATATATGTGTGTGTGTGAAAGTGGTGGAATTATAAATTCGTGTGTAATTATTTCAATACATTTTAATTATTAAGTAACAAAGGTCATAACCAATTAAAAACTACTACTTCACCCTGAAATCACATTATTTAATATAATCTGTTTGACACATTTTTAGCCAAAACTGGACTCAAGTTTAGTTTGGTACTCAAGATTATATAATAATTGCAAGTTAGAGGTAACTACTAAATATATATGAAATCTGGAAAAATTCTCAACTTTCTAGATATTTTCATGGTAAGTCAAGTTCGTTCAATAAAATGTTATATATAATAATGAATATATTTTACAGACTTTATAGATGTAAATACTGAAATTATTTAATTTTTATTTTATTTTTTCAGGTATATTTTAGCTATGCCAGAATAACAACTAATTAAAAATTAGCATTGTGAAGTAATTTAGCATCGTACAGTAAAATTATTGCTCCCTGATTCAACTTTAAACTTTCTAAATGTTATTTACAAAATGCTCTATTCTCAATTGTCAAATCAGCTTTAAAAATAAAAATAAATCCAATATCCTTTACTCTTCCTAGTTTTTATCAAAGTAATAATTTAGATTAATAATTTAATTTCATAAGATAGAGTTCATTTTTCATGCATTTAAATGTTTTCATTAATAAATTTGCAATTTTTTAACATCTATTTCAGATTGAATATTTATTATGTCATCATTTGTCAGATCAACTATCTTTATATAATGAAAATAGATTTACTTTTATTTATAAAACATGTGATAAAAGAGGACTTATATATATATATATATATATATATATATATATATATATATATATATATATATATATATATAAAATACAAAAAAGGTTCATGAAGTAAAAACTATTGTAATAACAATACAAAAATATAATGGTAATTAACTATTATATTATATATATATATATATATATAAATGAAATGTTGTCCGCGTTCATTCATGTATAATTTATTGAATGTCTATATATTCAATAAATTACACAGGCATGTTATCCAGATATTTATTTATATCTGTAGTCCATGAAAAGCTTCAATTTAGTACACACACACACATATATATATATATATATATATATGATTTAAAGAATAATCAGATTTAGCTGAATTTTCTTTTACTTAATTAGTCTGTGAAGTTATGTATATATTTTATATAATGACAAACACAATTGTCTACTTATCTATATATATTTCGATTTGAATGTTATCTGTTTCTTTACATTCTAGTGTCCATTTTTCATAAATATTTTCTAAATTAATGATTCTTTTCAAATGTATAGAGAGTATTACCTTCCATTATATTTAGTTTTTATTTATTTCTAAAAAGATTTTTTACAATTTTTACGTCTACCTTAAAAATGCAGGGAATTTAAAAATATTTTAGAGATAAAACTAATAATATTTATAAAAAATGCACATTATGTCATTAAAAATTTCAAATATGAAAGAAAAAAAGATATATATTATACTAGTATATTCCTGCTGCGTTAAGAGATAGAAATATTAAAGATTCTATACTAAAAACATCGGGTCTTAAAATAAACAGAGAATGTAAATCTTTTATTTATAAATGATATTAATTTTATTATTTACAGTCAAAACCAAGAAATAAATTTAATTATTTTAAAAATATTGCTTGACAATTAAATCCACTGAAACTAATATAAAATAGATTTATAATGCACAATTATGTTAAAGTCCAAAAAAAATTAAAAATAAAGATAGTGCCAATTAAGGCTATTATAATGAAAACAAATATTGTTTTATTAGATATTTAATCATCACATTTTTTAAAAAAAAGAAAATATGACAATTGAACATGTTTTTTATTGTAAATTGGAACAAGTTATTAAAAACTTAATGCAAACAAATATGTAGCAATAATGCTAGAGAACATGAATAAATTCATTTCAAACTAAAAATTGAAATGGTTATCTTATTGTACACAATCTGATATTATTATTATTATTATTATTATTATTATTATTATTATTATTATTATTATTATTATTATTATTATTATTATTATTATTATTATTATTATTATTATACAAAATTAACAAAGCGTATGCCACGCTTGAATGAGAAGCTATAAAAATACACAGAAATTATTACACGCTAAGCGCTTTTGAGGTCATTTTGCCTCATATTCATAGCGGTACTGTGAGCTGCAGAATGAAAAAATAGGGCAAGGGAAACAAAACAGTATGCAAAGCATATGCAAATGAACTAGATAGTCCAACGTTTGGAGATGTCAAAGCAGGTATCTCATCTATTGATGGAGTTATTATTGCCATTAATAAAATATGCTTCTCTGATTTTCTGCTTGATGTCATTTTTCTCAATACAGACTATTTTAGGGCTGGAAGGTTCAAACAAATCATCATCATCATCATCACCACCACCACCATCATCATCATCATCATCATCATCATCATTATCATCATCATCATCATCATCATCATCATCATCATTATTATTATTATTATTATTATTATTATTATTATTATTATTATTATTATTATTATTATTATTATTATTATTATTCAATGTTCAGTCTTAAAACAAGTTTAACTAAGATTTCAATAATTTTACCTCAGCATTTCTTCCATTCTCCTGTTATTTATTATATTTGGAAATTTTTTAAACATATATCTGATAAATTTGTTTAATTCTTTGACTCTAAATATATTCATTTTTGTGATTATCATTTCTTATTCAAAATTGTACAGACTATTAACTTATTGTTCCCAGTTTCATGGTTTTTTTTTCTTAAAGTTCAATAATAAAAGTTCATCTTTTCTTTGAATACAAGAAATCGTAATTCAATTTTTTTCATTATTAAATAGAAGCCTGCTATTTTTTTTTTTTAAATTTTGCAAATTATTTTTTAAAGATCAATGGTTCAATTCAAATCTAGATTAGTTTTTATTAAAATTATCACTCTCCAACTAATTAATTATTTTTCACATTCAATAAAGTATTTTTTATAGACTGTAATTTTTTTTTCTGGGAAATTTTGGATTGGTTTTTCCTTTTTAATCTATAATTAACAAAAACACATAACATAGACAAATGAGTGCTTTCTTACATGAATGCAGTTAAGTTTCTCATGGAAGCAATGTAGTTCTATTTCCTTTCTCATGGTTATTCTAAACAAAATTAAAATGACAACTTTTTTTTAAACTCTGTGGGTATAATTTCTGCTATAAGTGGGCAGTTAGGTCACAATAAAGATTAATTTAACTTACTCCATGGTGTTTATAATTACTTTATATTTGATATCTTTAGTATATAGGGTAATTGAGTACAGACTTTCAGATGACCTATCACTCTCCACTCTATCTAATAACAGCGATACCCTCAAGCACATATATGCTGAAAAGATAAATAATCACCAATATATGTATTTCATGCTAAACCAGCAATTTTCAATTGGTCCAAATTATAATCTTCCACACACATATACTATAAGTGCTCAGATATTGAAGATAGACAATCTTCATACTTTAATGGACAGGCTCCAATCTACTACACACTCCAACTCTTCAACCCTCCATACAATTGAAAATCTGATGATGGAATGCTCAAAGTCCACCCTGTGGCTGAGATTCTTGTCACACCCATGTTGACCTAAAGTCAATCTGAACACAATATGTATAGGACATAATGCATTTAATACATATGCAAGAATGTGCAGACATCTCTACAATGTAATAACTGAAACACAGGCTTATTCTATACCTCCAATCTACTACACACTCCAACTTTTCAACCGTCCATCCAATTGAAAATTGTTGTTATTAGATAGAGTGGAGAGTGATGGGTCATCTGAAAGTCTGTGCTCATATACCCTATATATTACATATATAGACACAGGTATAGAATAAGCCAGTGTTTTAGATATCTTTAGATATATTTTTGAATACAATTTTTACTGCTTAAAACTTTAAATATTTAATTTTATAACAAAAAAAATAAATAAATTGAGACTCCTATCTTCTTTATATTTTTCTTGAATCTCTCTCTCTCTCTGATCGTCTGCTGCCATATTTTTTCTTAAAAACCTCAGGTTAAAGTGATGTCAGAAAACTACTTGCTAAACTCTCATTGGTCAATATCCTAAATCAACTTGTACAACTTTTTAAATTGAATATTTTTCTGTTTCTATTTAAAGTAATTAAAATCAATAAATATTTTACAAATGAAACAATTTACACCATTTCTTTAAGATTGAAATTTTCATTCTCATTATATATATATATATATATATATATATATATATATATATATATATATATATATATATATATATATATATATATATATAATATATATATATATATATATATATATATAGTTGAATTTAAATATAAAGTTTACAAATAAATATTTATACTTAATATATATTATTATTAAGATTATTTTAAAATAAATTATCTTGTAATCAATAAAATTGTTCTTTCTTTCCTTGATTACAATTTATGTATTTAATATTTGAAAAAAGAAACATTGTAATAAAATAAATTAAAAATCAAATTTATACATAAAGATGTTTATTTAAGATTTACACCTAGTATATTAAAATTATATAATGGGTTTGCATTATTTAGTAATGTAGTTAGGAGATATGAGGCAATATACCTCAAAAAGCATTAAGCTTTTACTTGTATATTTATTGATTTATAGGAGTACTTTGTATAGCTTCTCCTCCCAGTGCCTCAACATGGCTTGTAATTTCATTATATTTTTTTACAAATGATTATAAATAATGATGATTATAACATCTTTCAGACTTCTCCATTTAATCATTTATATTTTTATCACTTATTTTTATTATACCAATGTTTAAATTATTACTATTGCCTTAATTCATAAATTTAAAATTTTGGAGCTGTACTTTACATTTTATATGCTATTCTCACCCCAAGGATAACCAATCAAAGGGTTACTATATATATATATATATATATATATATATATATATATATATATATATATATATATATATATATATATATATATATATATATATATTGAAGCAGTCGGATCTGAGTTCGATCCTAGCTTCCATGACATCCTAGCCATAAGACCCACTTCAAACACATAATACAACCGTAAAAATTTTCGATGCAATGGGGGCTTTATATGTTTCAATCCATGCTAATTTCCATAAAGAAAACTATTTTATAAATACATGCCTAAAATTAATTAGTTTCAGTTTAAAATTCATCAATGCTATTAATAAATTCATGATAAATTATTCATGAATTTATATATTATAACTGCATGGATTAATCTTACGTATATATTGTAAATTTTAAATATATATAATTGTTCAAAAGTTTCATTGCGTCGGAAATGTTTGATTTTATTTTTAAATAATTTGTTAAAGT
>JAQFVV010008080.1:0-42888 GCA_028023455.1 Epiperipatus broadwayi
ATATTTTACTCATTGAATAAACCATTTATTTTATCACCCGTAATAAATCTTAAATAAGGAAGGTACATCAACCTTTAAATTCTATTCCTAGTTAAACAATAAAATAATTTGCTTTTTAAAAGACAACAGGTTTTCATTGTATACTAAAATGAATCTAAGAATTAAAAATATCTCTAGAATACCTATATGGTGTGTTTTAGTGGTCTGAGTAATATATTAGAAGTTTCAGCTCATTATTATAATTTATATATAAGTAATTCTCTTTTTTTCTTCTTTTTAAGATTCATCACTTATGTATATATTAGTTATATTTAACAAATAAATAATAAATTTGTTTGGAATGTCTTTTTAGTTAGACAATTTACATTAAAAACACATTAAATTAACAATCCTAAACAAAGCCAAAAAGTTTTTCCATAGTCATGGGTGTATTAATAAGAATACACCCTTGACTGCAGAAAAAACTTTTTTAAAAGTTGTCTACCCGTATATTGTTTACAATGTTTATAGGTAAACAACTTTTAATACTTGTTTTTTAAAAATAAAAAATAAAGATACATACATACGTAAAAAAATATTTTTCATGTAATAATATGTGTTAAATAATTTGTTTCAAACACAAACATATAATTTACATGCGATTAAAAAATGTTCTTTTAAAAATAAATCATTTCATGTTTAACCAGAAAGAGAAATTTAAAATTAACTAAATTTTGACATTTTAAATTTATTATTAATTTGCACAATAGAAAATTTACTTGGTAATTGAAATGTCAGATATCTCCACTATATTCTAATTTATAATAATAAAACTGATGTGAATCATATTTTTGAAACAATAGATGTATTCTAAATTATGATAAAAGTTTGGCTTAAATTCAAATTATTTGTAAAGTATTTTTAATTAATTTCTGAATATTTTATGTAATTTTTTTTTCTTTCAAAATGGCACACAGTTATTTTTTAAATCATATATCTTTTTATCTCTTCTCATGTGTCATGGCATCAGCCGACGCTGAACCCGCTAACCCGGGACAACTGCCTGTAAATCAGCCGTCGCTGACCTCTCGACCACCAATGCTTGACATCATATATATATATATTTTGTAATCAAAATACTCTGCAATAAACTCTATTCAATATTCCGATACAAAAAAAATAATAATAGTGGGTAGCCAGCTTACAGTAGTGTATGCCATCCTGTTAGTTATTCTGATAGCCTCCACTGGTGTAAGCTGGCTATTGGTATATTGAATATTGTAGAGTTTAGTCCAAAGTATTTTTGAATATTATATTTATTTTATTAGATTTTGCATATTCTTTTATATGTACAATAATTAATATTTGCATTGTAAAAAAAATTAAAAATAACCAAATAAAGTTTTCATCTGCATCCCCCAAGGCACATTGCTCCTACCAAGATCAGGCAATAGTATCAATCTCATAACATCTTATAAAATAATAAGTATTCACTTTCAATATTTGTAAACATTCTTTATTTGGCAGTGATGACAAGAGAGGCTTGATACTCATGTATATATATAATGACAGTAGTTTATTTCATTAGTTTATCCATAATTTAAATTTTGAATTTATGTAGCATTTGAAATGTTCTTCTTCAGATAGATGAAGATTTTCAAGACTCTTTGACTTTTATTCAAGTATTCAGCTCATTTCATCCAGATAGCTTTTCAGTTATTAGATATTACACAGGAATTTAGTTATTATTAACTAGAAATAACTGAAACACAGGCTTATTATATACCTGTATCCGTATAGCTGCACATGTAGGGTATATGAGCACAGACTTTCACACGACCCACCACTCTCCACTCTATCTAATAACACTGATACACTTAAACACATATATGCTGAAAAGATAAATAATCACCAATATACGTATTTCATGCTAAACCAGCAATCATCAGTTGGTCCAGACTATCATCTCTACACATATATACTATAAGTGCTCAGATATATATTAAGATAGACAATCTTCTTACTTAATGGACAGACTTCAATCTACTCCACACTCCAACTCTTCAACCATCTATCCAATTGAAAATCTGATCGTGGAATGCTCAAAGGTCACCCTGAGGCTGAGATTATTGTCGCACCCATGTTGACCTAAGGTCAATCTGAACCCCACATGTACAGGACATAATCCATTTAATACATATGCAAGGATGGACAGACATCTCTACAATGTAATAACTGAAACACAGACTTATTATATACCTGGGTCTATATATGTAATATATAGGGTATATGAGCACAGACTTACACATGACCCACCACTTCCATTCTATCTAATAACACTGATACACTTAAACACATATATATTAACTAGAAAGTAAAAGAAAAACTACAAAAACTTTACTATGTATCAGCTGACCAACCTAATATGTACTGTCTTTTTCATTCTTTTTCCATGAAGATCTAGAAAATATTTTGCCATGCAAGAGTAGGGTGGTGGGGATAGAATCAAACTTTTCACTTTTTATCTATATAAAATAAAAAACAAAAATATGAAGAGAAATTCCTTACTTTGGGAAATTTAATGTTTTGCCATATTGATGTTAAGTTTACATCTGTTTTTTTGATTTGGAGGTTTGACCTGAATAATATCATTTGTCAGATTTCCATACTCATAGAAGAACTGAAGCTTAGCATATATAAATAGATATTTGTGCTTGCTGGATAGATAGTTTTATAAAAGTGTTAGTACATTGATGTTAATGATATTGGAGATGATCATTTTAATATATATATATGCACATGTATGTGTAATATTAACAGCACTAATTGATATATAATACTTAGGATTAATGAACTCTGAGTACTGTGTATATCAAATTTAATTAAATTTCTCATATTATTATCTAAATATAAACATAAAAAAATGAATTTGTTTTCAACTATTGCTCAAGGTATACATATATAAGAGATACAAATTAATCAATAAAAATTAAAGATTAATATCTAAATTTATAGAGATGTTTAAATTATCATATTTAAAGTGGCTTTAGATTATATTTAGAAACAGAATCTCCATATATTCAATTTAATAATCTTGTTTAACTAAATTATCATAAATATGTAGTATATTAGAAATGAACAGTTTTAATTAATATTTAATATTTTGAATCAATGAACATTCTAAATGTCATTTATATTAAATTTGCAATTAGAAGATATTATGAGATATTTAATTAACGTACTTGAAAATGCACTATCCAAAATATTATATACATGTAATATCTATATTATCTATGACAAATATATAAAATGTATAAATATAACACATCACTAATATCAAAGTTTACATCATTAAACAATAAATAAAACTACAGAAGCTTGCTTTCAATTATTATAAATATAATTATTTTCAACAGTGCATAAGATTAAAACAATGAAACAACCATTTATAGTATAATACTTTAGATGAGATCCTAAGCTTAATGAATTTTCAAATCAGTTTTTAGTCAGCTAAGCATTTCTTTATTAATAAAAATAGCTTCTCTTCATTATTATTTTTCCACTCTTCATGTTGTTTCCAGTAAATAAAACTTTAAAAATCAATAAATTTCAGTGTTTAATAACAGAATTAAAAAAAGTACTCACACAAACTATGTCATATATATTACATATATAATAAAGGAAATAATCAAATAGATTATCAATCGGGAAATCATAAGATTTTCAAACTGACAGTCATAACAACAGAATTGAACTGTGATTCATATTCTACCACTGTGTGAAACTCACAAGACAAGAAAATATTAATGCTAAAATAAAATAATTTACACAATTAAAATTTGCATTTAAAACATATATATATTTTAATAGTAAAATTTCCACACATAGTTTGAACCTGGATACATAATATCAACATATTAAATGATATAATAATCCAAGATACATAGTGTCTATACAATGTGTGCCATAATCTCTAGGTTCAAATAAAAAATAAGTTGTGAACAATTCATAAAATTCAAATAAAAATTTTAATTCAAATATATAATAATATTAACTAATGATGATGATGATACATAATTTAAAAATACACATTTTAAAAGTATGTTATTTGTTTTTTAGTTTCAATAAAATAAAACTCAAAAATACCAAACCTTCTATTAAAAAAAGTTATTTTTGGAAAACTTTTTAAAGGACCACAATATCAATTATTATCACCAACCCAGCATGTCCCCTAATGGATTTCATGAGTTCTCAGGGCTGTGGATATTAACTAGCATATGTATGTAAAAAGCATATATTTGTATTGAGTTTACAAACACAAACTAAATAGAAATTATTTCACACTCAGCTGCTTACTATATATAATTTTAATGCACAAATCAGCGCCTAATAGCAGAGCTTCTTTAAATTAAATCACAATTTATTATAAAATTAATGTAAATTATAATACATAATAATTAGTGCCCAGCGCTTTCAAGAGAACTGCTGTTATGCACTGATTTGCATTAAAATTACAAACACAAACTAAATGGATTAATTTTTTTTAAATGTAACAACTTATTAATAAAAAATAAATAAAAACTGTTGAGTATATACTCGTAACTATCAACATATACATAAAAATATTAAATATTATAATAACACAAGATATTTTAAGTTTAAGCTAATTTAAAGTTTAAGTATCATGTTAATACTGAAACAGTCACTAACAATGATTTATTCAGGTACCATTCTTTTAATATTTTATTGTTGCTTTCTTAATTTTCTGATGATGGTCTTCTTCTTTAAGAGATTGGTAATGTTAGAGAGAGTAAATATAGCAGAACTGGTGATATTATATGAAGTATACTATCTGTATGTCTTGAGTAATTTATAAGGCACTCTTCCTTCACAGCATTATAGAGGTATACACAAACTGGTTTTTCAAACTTCAGCACTAATTTCTGAATCCGACTTCATTTTCCAAATTGTTTTCATTGGTGTAGCTTTTTTAATATCTAGCCACACATGGTATCTTATGGATTTCTTCTCTAAGTAAAATTATCATACTGCCGTTTTAACTGGAGTATTGAAAAATACTTTTTAAAACAGTAAATAAAATACAGCATACATTGGAATAAGTTTTAATCAGTGGTGGTTTCTCTTTTCAGCATGGATTATGGCAATACAGCTTCAATAGTAAACTGTGTTCTAATGCAAAGAAATTTGGAATAAATTGCTGAGCTCCTAGAATTAAATGATAGTCACTACTTTTTTGTTTCAAATCTATTTATACTTAATTGATATTGTTCAAACAAGATGGCTTTCTCAAACAACATCAAGGAAAAATATGACTTTTGCTTCATTACAACAATATATTTTTTTAAATCACCCTTGTTTACTCTGTTCAAAACATGTTGTGGATACAAACTTTTTTTGTACATTATACCCATGTTTTTATAAATAAAAGAACAGAAAAACAGTTTTCTCTTCCCTATATATTTATATTTCATAATATAGAAAGAATGAGATATTCATTCCAGACTTTTTTAATTTTTAATTATAACTTCTAAAAGACAATTATCAATTCCAAAATTTTAATATTATTTTCAAATCCACCATCAGTTTTCTACAAAATATGGACAAGTTGTTCCAATAAAATTTCCATTTTGAAATGCAAGTAAATCAAGATTCAAATTTAGATTATAAATAAACAATAACTAGTGCAATTCATATTTCACATATCAAAAGCATTTTTTCTTTTTCAAATCATTCTCTTGTTTCTCACATATTACAAAGTAATACTTAATAATCTTTAATAATGTGCATGAATTATTTTTTAATCTTTAAGCAGTTTACACTTTTATTTCTAAAGTGGTATGTTGTAATGGCAGGTTTATGTATTTATTACGTAGTTCACATTATTAGTTTTTATTAATTTTTTTTCTGAAGATGCATCAGATTTGTTTTAGCTACAATATGTAATTAATATTTCCTAGAGTTACTATTCTTAGTTCTGCTTTTTGTAATTTTCTTAATAAAAAAGTGTGTACAAACTATTTTATAAAATATTATTATTTCATAGAATAAATCTCTGGTTTCACAATGAACATAAAAATAGTATTTGCTTCCTGGTTTTCACTAATTCATGTATAAATCAGTAATTTTTTATTTTTTTTTTATTAGTACATCCTCATCTCAAACTATACCATATCCTTAATAATACACCAAAATAAAAATTCAATATAAGCTTTTACTCACTTTACATGCATTTTTTAAATATTAATTATCTAACTCATAGTAAATATTAATTATCTAACTCATAGTATTACAAAATTGTTCTGTCTTTTAAATCTTAATTACATCTATTA
Source organism: Epiperipatus broadwayi (assembly GCA_028023455.1). Taxonomy (NCBI): domain Eukaryota; kingdom Metazoa; phylum Onychophora; class Udeonychophora; order Euonychophora; family Peripatidae; genus Epiperipatus; species Epiperipatus broadwayi. The sequence continues at coordinate 6,330 of JAQFVV010008080.1, forward strand.
TTATTGTAATATCATTGTTCTATGATGAGTTTATGTTTGGATATTCTATAAGAATACTTTCATGAATGGGTGTATCAATCATTATTTTATCTCCATAATACCCTTACAACAGATTGCTATTTTTTCTGGTCATATCAATTATAAAGAAAGGATAATTAAGTTACATGTTCTATTATATTTGAAGATATGAATTGACTATTTCTGTCATCTAGAATCGTTCAAGTTTGAAACGATGGTGTGCTGATATAAATTTTAAAAATATATTTATTTATTTATTTGTTTTAATAATTGCCATTATAATTTTGAATAAAGTGAAAAAAATACCAAATTCCTCAAAAGTATATATTTATATAAGTAATATTCAAGTTCTCAAAATTTAATTAGAGAATATTTTAATATATTTAATTTAAATAATATTAAATCATTAACCAATAAATAGATTTGAAGTATAACAAAAAAAACAAATGTCATTATATTACTAATGTATATGTTGCATTCAAATGAAGAATTTGATGAAGCTGGAGAAATTCAAAAAACAATTATATAATCAAGCAAAGTTAGATTTCTCCTCAAATTGACAACATCACACCATTTTATCTAAACCCCTAGAAATAAAAAGTATATAAGAATAAATATACCCAATGGTAGTATTATGTATGAATAAATATAAAATATGATAGATTTGTTGTCAGAGTTGAAAAAGAAAAGGCTACATATTGTGGGATTCTGTGGAAAAATATGAAAAAGTTTAAAAAAACAACTAAGATGCAAGAATAGGTTAGTTTAAATTTAACAATAAACATAAAGACATTCACCCAGTTTTGAATTAAAAAACAAATAATACTTTTATAATGATAAATTGTTGAAAGTTAGACTTAAAGCAATTTTAAGGCATCTAATAAGTATTTGTCAACACATGTCATCTAGTGTTCATGATAATAAAGAGATAGAAATCACAGATTAAAAGAAATGTAAAAGGTAATTGAAATGGAATGCAAAAATAGTTATATAATGGTAATGAGAGATTGGGGTAAGACAGGTATGGAATATTTTTTGTAAATTTAATAATGTACACTTAATTCTTGGAACATAAAAGATTTTATATATGATGGCCTTCAAATAATAAGAATAAACGGTAGGTTTTGTATCAGTATTTAAAATGTATTATATAGATTTTACAGCCAAGAGAGATTCAGATCATAATTGAGTGAGTGATGGGAATTAATTTATCTTTTAAATAAATAAAAAAAAAATAAAACTCAATCAGCAAAAATAAGGTAGAAGGCTCAGGTGATAAGTTGAAAGCAAAATTGATATTTTTTGTTGTTGTTGTTGTTGTTATGATTTGGATTTTTTTAAAAAAAACATAAAAAATAAGATTTATAATGTAAATTCAAATAAAAGATGAATATTAATTGAGAAAGTATGAAAAATTGCTATAATAAAAATAATATAACAGGTTTTCTCAATTTTGTTGTGGGATTCTTTTTTCCATAGATCAACCTTGTGACTGATTTATATGCTAGAAAAATATAATGCTAGAATTTTATTTCAACATTTGCAAAACTTATCAAATAAGAACATAGAAACAAAATTTTAAAATGTCCTTATTAATAAAATTTTCAACCTTCTGCCCAATTTATGAATGTTTTCAATATCATGATTATCAAAAGAAATAGATAACAAATTTACCAATCTCTTAATTAAAAATATTTCAGATTTTATTATATTCATACCTGAAAATGGTATTTCTGCTAAATAAGTGGAATTGTATGGTTTGGTGCAGTTGTAAAGTCAAAGGACTCTAGAGATCAAAAATAATTGATTGTAGTTCTATCTCCTTTTACATGTACTGCTTGAACTTTTTACAAATTATGATTTTTTTTTTAATTTATCTCTGATATATTTCCAAATGCATTCATTATGTTTCAAATACAAATGTAATGCTATCAAATTATTCCTTGTTATGTGATATGAATGACAGCATTGGGCTGCTTCATAAATCCTTAGCTTTTGAATCTATCAATCTACCTCTATTCTAAATCATGCAGAGTATTCATACTTAACATAAAGGCTTAATGAAAAAGAAATTCTGTTTTGCTTCTCCTACTACATAATCACAATTGCTGTCCAAATTCTTATCTCATTTTTCTCTTTTCTTTTTGGCATCCCAAACTCCTTTTTTTTATTATCAAATAACAATAAGTTATTTCTATTATTAAAATATATATTTTTTGTAGTTTATTTATTTTTATTAGTATTTAATTGTAACCCTGCATATTTATTTTTTATAATTATTTATTTTTCTCTTACCAATTCACCATTCTCTTGACTCATTCCTTCTAATGATATTCCACATGTTCTCTACAACTTTTATTTGATGTAAATAGAAAATCATTATATCTATTAATCTTGCATATTTTAATTTACTCTTTCCATATAATCTACTTAAATTCTATTTTTGCAAATCTATTTATATTTAAATAATATAGCATTTGCCTTGCAGTGGACTGTTGATTTAAAGTGCTTAAATTGATTATAGTTCTGACATTTCTGTCCCACAAGCTTTTTATGAACTCCTGATCAATACCATCTGATTGTTGATTTTTAATATAGCCTTTCAAACATTTAAATTTTTTCTCATTGAAAAGAGTTCAATCCATTTCCTCTTAACTAACCTCTTTGCTGCTCACAATTCATTCATCTTACTACAATTCATATTTATGTACATTTTTTTTATAGAAATTTTGGAATTTCCTGAATAATACAAAGTGCCTGATTTTAAAATGTTAAATCAGATGTATTTGAAAGAAAAAGATGATTTCAATCTTTTAAAAAATCTCTGAAATTTTATTAGATTTATGAAAGAAGAAACATCTATTAAAATCATGTAAATGAACATTTTTTATAAAAACTAAAAGTATATTCAAAAAAAATTTAACCATGAAAAGTGATTACAATAGACAAAACTAGGAAACAGTGATTAGAAAAGAATAGAAAAAAATTGAGTTTTTTTTATTTATAAAAAATGGCATGAGAAAAAAACAGAATTCACAGAAATTTGAATTGTAAATTATTAATAAATATGATAACTCTATTACTGAAATGTAATAATATAAAGGCAATAGTAATATTGTAATCTTGGAAAAAATGTTGGAACTATTAAATAGAACATTAATGTGGTTGTGGTATTGGTATTGAGTACCTTTATCAAAACGATTGTCTTTGGTAAGAGTACTGAATACCCAAAATAAATTAAGGTAGTATTTCATAGTTTCAATGTTTTCTCTAAGTGTATAGTATTAATTTATTAAATTATTAATAATAAAAAGTAGATGTTCAAAAATTTAAAACAATATGCATAATTTGTATGATAGAAATAATAAGACCTTTATCAATGTTAACTTTTAAAAAAGGTATATAGATAAGAATGAAAAATAAATTATAAATTAACAAAGAAAAAATGTATAAAGTTTTTTTAACTGAAATGAACAATTTAAATTGTTAAAGTCTTGGAGAGACAAATGTTTGAAAGAATTAGACAATGTTTGTTTTAGAATATCTGATTTTAAAAGAATAGTTTTTTCTTAATATAATACTATAATACTTTAATACAATATAATGTGAAATTTTCAACTTAATTTCAAAGCAAAAAAGGTATTATAAAGATCTTAAATCAGTAGGTTTCTAACAGATTAAACATGTCTTTATTTGAAAAGCAGTTTGGATTTAATAAAGATATATGATCATAATGCTGTAGCTAATCAAAGATATAAATATGATCATTAAAAAAAGCTTTTTATTGCATAGTGTTTTAATTTAGTGAATATTATGAAAAAAAGCATAGACAGAAAAAGCCATTTAACACTTAAGTAATGTATATGAATAAATTATATTTATAAGATTTAATAGACTTTTAAAAAAGAAAAATAGATAGAGAGAGCAGGATAAGACTAAGATGATCTTCTGTTTACTTAATATACTTTGATGAAGGATTAAATAAGTATTGTTTTGTTATTGAGAGAGTTAGCATAGAATGTAGTAGAATTTACAATAATAACAAGTGTTGATATTATGGAAGTTCTGATATATAGTAAGGATAGATTTAACAAAATGTTATACAGGATTATTGGAATTTGTGAATGGTTTTAGGATGAAAATGAATGTAAATAAAACTAAGTCAATGGAAATAAATGATGAGATAAAAACATTAAGAATAGATAGAAAATTATAAAAAAGATTTAAGCTTTCAACAATAGCTCAACTGACTTTGTTTTTTTAATGAAAATACTAAAATATTATATCATACATTGAAATTAGTTTTAATAAAGAGACTTGTGAATGTGAAAGGATATTTTTATAAAAAATAGAAATATATGCAATTAGAAGAAGGGAGTGAAAAAAATTGCAGTTTTAAAGAGATAGATTGGGAAATAAAAGAGATAAATTAGGAGTTTAATATTAACAATGTTGTAATCGCATTAAAAAGACTAAGTAAAGAAATATTATTTATTGAGTAAATTATGAATAGTAAAAGAAATTAAATTACATATGTACTTTAAGACAAAGAAATTATTAAATATATACTGGAAGAGACTGTACATAATTAAAAAGAAAAAAAGGAATATTTTTAAAAGTCAAGTCAATATGAGTATTAAGGAGTAAACGTAAGATGCAGAAAGACTTAAAGTAAACACAAAATTAAGATACAGAAGAAATAATTGTCATAATTTGGGATGATGCCTTTTGGGATATATCTACTGATAAGGATTACTGATTTACTGATATTTAGTTCATTCATCTAAATGTCTTTAGGTGGGTGATATCTATATTGTGTGTGTAAAAATACAAAAAGATATGTACATATGAAGTTCCACACTTTTATATTGCATACTGATGATTAAATATTTAACTAAGATATATACATGTTTCTTCTATGCTATCATTCTCATTGGTCATGCCAGAAATACCTGATGATGAGTGGAAAATAATACCAACCAAAACATTGTGTAATCTACTAACCTGTGTTATCTTTGTATGTTACTGCTAATAGTTGTTTGTATTTGGAAAAGTTGAAATAAAGTTTAAAATTTCTAAATATTCATCATTTAATGATAGATGATGGAAATAATTCAACATATTATCACATCTAATATCAAACTTTGTTTTTGCTTTAACCAATATAGAGTACTTCTTATGAGAAGACTGTCATATCATCAATCTATTCTGTTATGCATAAGCAATCAAGACATATCAAATGGTAATATCAAAAAGATGCTCAGACTAGTTTCTAATTATTGATTTTTATCAACAAATGGCATGTTTTAGGTGTTATCAAGCAATTATTTTTTACTTGTATTACAATATCATCCTAATGACTTGGAAATTTTTTATAAGGTTTGAAATAAAACACATTTGTCTATATAAGTAGATACATTTGCACCAATTACTGAAGGAAACAATATCTTGTTATCAGTTTGGCATTATTGTCTTGTATTCAGTGATTATTCATGCTTCAGTAGATGGTCATAAAATCAAGTATTATGACTGCTGCTATCTAATGCAAGTTGGTGAAATCATGCATTACTTTGGCATATATCATTTTTGACCTAAATCTGCCACCAGTCAACTTATAACTGAAGTCATTAAATTTTATTGACCTAGTAGGTAAGTGTGCTGGAATGAAAAATAAAGCAAAGATGTTTGAAATTTTAGATTATTATTTTGTGGTAAATGGGAATAAAAGATCCCTATTAGATGGCTTTTATGCTTGTAAAATGGTATTTCTATTGATAAAAGTCAAAATCTAGAAAGTAGATAATTCTTGTAATAAATGCAAGTATTATAGAAACATGAGATAATTATTATTAAAGATAAATTAAATTTAACCCGTGGTGGTTATGTATGACCAGCAGAAAGACATAATATACAAGTAATTGCTTGAAAAAAGAAATGCAATGTCTTTTGCACTGCTTGATGTCTAAACTAAGATGATAAAATTTACTCAAAGCATTATCCCATGTCTCAAAAAGAAATTACACATCACTGCAAAAACTACTTCTATTTTAAAATAACAACTGAAATGAAAAAAAAGTATGTAGTTTATTATTTGGATGCTCAAAAAATTTTGAGCAATGGAAGATACTAGAGCTATTACTGTGTCGTCCAGACTCTGCCACTTTACAATTGCTTCAAACTAGGCAGAGAAATTTTGTGTCAGAAGAAAAATGATCTGATAAATTATATAGTTTTGAGAAAAGTATGCAATTTTGGTGCAAAATGTATTATATATTTTTTAGTATGTTTAAATCCAAAATCTCTTCAGCTACATAATACAAAATTGTGTATAGGTATATACATCTGAGAGCATGTAGACTAATTAGGAAATTAGGCAATAAGATATTATAATGAAGTAGGATCATTTAATTAATCTCAGTGAAACTTTGCCAATGATCGTCATTCTTTTAAAATATTTTTTATCACCTCTCTTTTAAAGCATTGTCCTAAACTTCAATAGGCTCTTACATTATTAAGGTGCATACTTATTTTTTATGTTATAAACATAAAATCTCTTTAGAGTTTATTATATGTTAGAAATTAGTGAAAGATATAGTAAATAATAGCTAACAACAACAATTAAATAATTGTAAGTATATGATTTATTGCCTAGTTAACTTGCTTTTGCGTAGAGAACTTAATATTCACACAGATATATTATTTTAGTGTTATTTATAATAATAAAAAAGATGTATTTTTATAATAAAAAAAACCTTAACTATAGAAAATAATTACTCCTTTTTTGCATTATTTTTCTTTAATAACCTTTACAAATAAAATAAAAAATACGGTCCCATTCTTTATATGACCCCTAACGTCTTTCATTATGTCTACCCATATTTTCAAATGTATCTTTTCCGTTAAACTTATTTTATTTAGGCAAGCATATGATGCAATTTCACTTCCTTCTAATTATTAATTATTCTCTTTAAGTCTTTTTTTACTTGCAAAACAGCAATAAAAGTTAAAAATGAAAAATTAATTATTTGCATGTTAGATTTTTATTGCTCCTGTTTTCTTCCCACCTGTTTCCCCTCTACTTACAAAACGTTTTTCCTTTTTTTATTATTCTTAAAAGAAAGTTTAATTTATAAAGTAAATAAATAAATAGTCGACCGAGTTAAAGAACGCGAGTTAAGAACTTTAAGCTTTTAAGAACCTTATGCTTAAAAGTCCGTGACTATATCTGAATGTTGTGAAAAATAATTTATATTTGAATAACTAATTATTTTCCTACCAATTTATTAAATAATTTTCTATATCCATTTATTATTCCTCTAATATATACGAAACAGTATATATATTTTTATCCGTATTTATCAATCTACATCTTTTAATTAATCACTATCCATCAATCAGTTTATTCAAAATTTATATTACATAATTAATTTATTAAGATATACATATATAAACACACACATATATATAACTTATTTAACACAATTTAATTATATACTAAACATATGATGCCCTTACTGTAAAAGATTAACATTATAATTTTAAAATTTATTCAAATGCACGAATGCATATACAGTATATAAATGTTAACATTGAAATAAAATGGAAATTTTCCGGGTAATAATCCAGATAAAATATAAAATATGATATATTCAGGCAATTACTAATTAAAACTAGTAATATTAGCTATAAACATGTGGTCTATAAATTACAGTAGTATTGGTCTGAGCCACATTTCATTACATTAAAATGACACAGATAATTACTATTGTTATTCCTACATCACATCGTTTCAGCATATATTACTAGTTTTAATTAGCTGTTATCCCATTACTAATTGTTGCTAGTTACATACTAAGTTGAAATTTTGAGTTATTAGATGAAAAAATTCTGATTATATTTCAATCTTTATAAGTTCATGAACGTCTTTAAATAAGTATTTATATATTTGTATATATGTACATACATATGTCATTATAAAAAATTATTAAGGCTTTGTTCATCTAATTATTTACCCAGGTTAAAAGGTATATAAATTTTAAATATCTTATTGCAGAACAAAAATATCTCTAACAGAGTCATAGAGGAACAATAAATAAAGAATTATTTACCAGTCTTATCAAGTTCAGGGTAATAAAAGTTTGAGATTTCCAATTTGAATTAGTAATACCTAAATATCTATTTGTCAACCAATATTGAATAGTTATTTGAATTGGTTATTAGTAATACCTAAAAGACAAATTCTAATCTTGACTGAATCTAAAAAAATTTAAGACTTATTTAGCAAGAATTCAAGTTCAGGTTATAGATATTGCTAGTAAATGTGTTAATACTATACCACATGACTCTTACAATGATTTATCTATTTTATTACCAAGTGGAAACATTAATATACTCATTATATTATATAAGGTATATAACAATAGCTTCTTAATATATATATTAAAATGTAATTTTAAGCTACTTTGTGTGTAGATTGCTTACCCGTTCAGAAAATATATGAAATAATTTGAAACGTTTCGATATGTATTAAATTAAATGTTACTACACCCTTACAGCAGATATTCCAGTCATATAAATACTAAAGTAAGTATATTATAACATATAAATTTACTATGTATATTAGATATTTAACAAGTATTTTTGTGTTTGAATATTTTTATTCACAATTACCTGTTAAGTCTTATATATATTTAAACATTTTTAGATTTTTTTTCTTTTTATATGTTAAAGCATCGGCCAGGAAGTGAACCCATGACAACTACTTGTAAGGCAGTTGTGCTGACCACTCGACCACCAACGCTTAACTTCAGATTTTTTTCTTACATTTTTGAAAAGATTTGTGATCTGCCTTTACAAAAACACTAAAAGTATATTTTAATAATAAAAGTACATACATAACATATTTTATGTTAATAAACAGTTTGTAATATTTATTTTTTTTACTTATAATGAATAGCTTGAAGATATCCTTTAAGTGAATCCTTTGATAAATACAAATCCATCTAAACATTCTTCTGTTTCATATCTTCCATTATAAATTCATGTCTTTTCAATTTTAATTAACAAATCATCTCATGTTGTGGACAAACTTTTAGCTGTTTCAGATGCATCAGCAATTTGTAGTACCTTTTTTTCTGTGTTTATTATACAATTTATTTTTTTTAAACAAATAGCCAACTATAGAATATATATATTTTTTTACAATTAAATTAATAATCTTCCTTTTTCTCACTTTTATACTAGCAGAGTTGCTGTGATCATTAAATTAGTCTTATGCTTTGAAGAAATTTCAGATGAAATTTTAAATTTGTGAGAAAAAAAAAAGCAAATAAATGCTGGATACATGTATTGATTTCTCTAATATTGCAAATATGCGATTGAATAAATGCATATAAAATTCAAAGAGGGCACTACTAGAAAAAATTACTTGAAGGTTGTGATATTAACAAACAATATACAACTATAAAATTTACATCTGTTTCTTTTATTTTTTCTAGCTTGTGGTGGAATATGTTGAGGTTTTGTTTTGCATTGTAGTCGAAATTGAATTTATATCTGGTGTACCAATATGAATACAAGCTAAATGTCGCTGCTCTTATTGTTGGGATTGCATTTTTTTGTATACCTGGAGAATTTTTGCCATTGTTGTGTCTTTCTGGTGGTTTTTGCTGCAACTTGGTCACTATTTAAACTAAAATCAGCCTATAATTGAAAAACAGGAAAAGAGATACAGAATACACAGCCACACAAAAAAAGAACATAAATACACCAAAACCAGAAAGACACACACATGACATGGTCCATCAACATAATGTATTAAAAAAATTAGATAAGCCGAATCCAAGCAACTTTTGATGCCTTAAAAGTAGCAAAACACAACATACAGAAATCAAGAGAAAGCTTCTTTTTTTCCTTCTATATATCTGTAAACAATTCTATTGTCCAGCATAACTGAATAGACACAGGAACAGACTGATGCTTACTATGTAAACCCAATTTTACCGATGTAATCATTGTTTTTTTGATCAATAAAGTATGCTTTGAAACATAAAATTTACATCTGTTTAATTAAAATAAATTTTTAATATTTTTGTTTGTTTATTTTTATTTTAGGATAGTATATAAGTAAAGTCATGAATGTTAAAACAGCACATACAGAAACTGACTATAAATAACAAATTGTGATAATTTTAATATGTAATTTTTAGAAGTAGTGTTAGACAATCTTTTATTTTCTAAATAAAATAGTTGTTGTTTTTTCTTTACTTTTATCATTTTTTTTATTTTTAAATAAAAAAATGGATCCTCAATTTAAGCAAGAACAGAACATATAAGAATATGTAAAACAATATTGCTTACTGAAGAAAGAAGTCAGAAATTTACCATAGCAAACAAATGCAGATAGGAACACATTATGGTAAATAGCTTATAGTTTTATGTTATTTCAATCAAGAATTTATGCTCTGGTATTCAATCTCATTATTAGTCCATTGCTTATTTAATATGTTTAATTCTTCATTATTCATACTTACCAATAGTACAAGACTGATCACCCCTGATTGTAAACAAGAACTCTATATTACACTGTATATTTAATGTTTTATGCAAATAAAGATTATTTTGAAGAAAAAAAATAATTTATAAAAGTATTATGAATAATGGTGGTACATCTTTTTATTATGTCCTTGAATTGCACTTGAATCCAGGACAAGTAAATCTTAATTTTTTTGGGATCACAAACAGGATTAAAATTTTATTTTTCAGGTAGCGGATTTACATCCAACTCTGTTATCAATCCATTAGTAGTTAGTAAAAAATATCTAATTATTATTACTTAGAAAGTAATATATGATTTTAACCAATGGCTGAAATCATATCTTATTCCTACATGCATTGATCCTATAGTTACTTGTATTTTTTGATTCAGTTTTTACAAGGAAAGTAAACATTTTATATGTAATTAATCTGAACTGATTATTTTTAAATTGAAAAAAGCTTTAATCTTTATCATATACACCTTGAATTTTATAATTGTCAAATGGTGTTGTTTTTGACTGTAGAGGACCTCTCAAATCTTGACACAAGATTGCAATTATTATAAACATCCAAGGTGCATGTGATAATGGTTAAAGCCTTTCTTTAAAGTATTTACATACTTCTTATATGCTTAATAAATAATCCCAACTTTGATAAGAAAATAATTATAAAAGTATTTTTATAATATTCTATAAATAACAGGAAGATAATCTGCTATTAAGTAAATATACACATTGAAAAATATATGATGGATGTGTGATATATAACTTTTAGCAACTTTAAAAAAAATAAGCTTGATTTAAAAGTGATAAATTTTATCATCACCATCATTTTCAATCATTATCAATTTAGGGCAGACTGAATTTTTCTCAATGCTTAATCTAGTTATTCTTATCTCTAACTTATCTTATCACAAAACATCTGCAATCTTTTTTTATTTCATCCATCCAATTCAAATGTTGTATTTTTTATGTCTTTTACAATATCTTGGGATGCAATTTAAAACTTTTATTGTCCAGCTACTATCATCTCTTCCAGAAATATGTCTATCCCAGCTTCACTTCAGTCTCTAGATTGTTTGATGATGTCAGAGACACTTATTTCTTCTCTCATCTATGAACTTTATTTTGATCTTTTTTAATGTTCTTCTTAATATATAATTTTTCATACTTTATTGAGTGATCTGAAGTCTCTGTGTTGCTTTTGTGATGTATCCAAGTCTCTCATCTGTAAACAAGAACTAGTGGAGCACATTTATTGAAAATCTTCCTTTTCAAATACTAAATTATTTCTACTAAAAGCATTTCATCTGAGTTTGTGATTAATTTTATTCATTATATTTTCATCTGTACTAATTATCTGATTAAGACTTTTGTAATTATTGACTTGTAATTCATGATCAATTTTCTTTATTTTCTTATATGGAAAAATCATTGAATATTACTTTGGACTTTTTAGTCTTTATCTTTAAGCTTATTTTCATCTGATAACTCTTGCAATATTTCTTGAAACCTGAAGCAATATTTGCAAAACAACCACATCATCTGCAAAATTTAAGTGACTTAAATAAATTCATGTATATTTATTCCCTTAGCTTCCTATTTTAATTCATAAATTATTCCTTGTAAAACTGCTTTAAAAAGTTTTGGAAGTATAGAATTATCTTGACAAACACTATTCTGATTGTTAATGTTCTTCCATATAATTTAATTGTTGCTGTTGTATTTTAATGAATGCTTTTTAGAATATGATATTATATTGGGTCTATACCTTAATTATTTAATCCTTTAATCATCATAGAGATGCTTGTAGAATCAAATGCCTTTTCAGTCTATAAATTCAAAGAATAAAAGCAATTCGCATTTACTGGATATTTCTATAACATTTCTCAATATTTATATATGATTCTCAGTTCTGACACCACTTTTAAATCCATATTATTTATTTACTTAGTTAGTATCCAAAGTTTGCTATAAATGAATTGTAATTATTTTTGGTAAATATTTTGTAATTTATAATATCTTCTTATCACTTTTCTTAAATATTAATACTCCTACTGCATTCTTTAAATCAACTGGTACAAACTTTATCATTTACATATTTTGTATATAACTTTATCAACATTTTTTTTATTTCTTTACCTGTTTCTTTTAAGATATTAATAATAATTCTATCATTTTTGAAGCATTTCTCTTCAATATAGATTTAATTATATGTCTCACTTCTTTCTTTAAAATAGTGAGCAATTCAGAAGATTTAATAATTGTAAAAAATATTTTATTTCTTCATTTTTGTTATTACATAATTCTTTTTAGAACTTTTTTGCACAGTCCTCAACATCATCTTTCATTGTTAGTAATGTTTTGTTTTTTTATTGCAGAAATATCTTTCCTTACAATTTTGCCATTTTATACATTTGAGATAATTATTTTCTTATTTAGATTTCTTTGCCAATTCACAATTATATTTTTTACATCATTACTGACTCTTTTTCATATCATTTTACACAACTAGATATTCAATTCTTCTTAATGGATCGTTTTAAAAAAATTTCATATTTCTTCTTTTCTTCTTATATTGATCTGACTCAATAGTAAATTTAGTGCTAAATTGCTGCTTTTTTTATATCAGCTGTTCATGTCACCGTTCTTAGAAGAGTCTTAATTTTAATTCATTGGAGTACTTCTAAAAGTTAAAAATATCAATTATTAATACTGAATTTCTTAATAGTTTTTGTCTCTCACAGTTTTTTATTAATATATTTATATCCCATTTATTGACAATTACTTCCTGTGTTGAATCTATTAATAGCATTACAATTTTGAAATCACATTTTCTGTTAGTCAAAATATAATTTGATTATGTCATGTATTTACTTGGAAGCTTTCATGTTCATTTCTATTTAGCATTCTTTAAAAAAAAAAAAGAATTCGTAATATACAGTTTTTTTCTGCAAACTCCACAGATGTGTGCTTCTCATTTCTATCATCATCTTTTAATCACCAATTCTAGAATTGAAGTTTCCCATGGCTGTTTTAAAATGGTCTGTGATCTGCTCAAACCTTCTTGTTGTATATATAAAAATTCTCTATTTTTTTTATCACAATGAGGACTTGTTAGGATATAAACTTTAATTCTCTACATTTGGTATTTTCCATTAAATAAAATAATTAACCTTGCCACTCTGTCTGATATAACATCAACTTTCACAATGTCAGTTATTCCACTTTTTTTATTTACAATAATTCCCATTCCCTTTGTGCTTCCAATATTTATGCTTTGTAGTAAAGTACATATCCACTTTTATCTCTTTTTTTAACTTCACAAAGTTTAACAATGCCTCATAAGTCTTCCAATTTATGCAATATTTTTTTACTTGAAAGTGATCTGCAGTTATAAGTGCCCAAATAATATATTGTTCTTTAATGCCATTCTGGATTTGCATCCCAAGAAATTCTTAGCATTCTCTGTCTTCAGTTGCCAACTATAGCCTTCACTAGTAACATTTTAGGCTCCTAGGAATAAGTTGCCATAATTTAGTTTTGTCTGTCATGATTGTAAATATTTATATAAAAAGTTTTTTTTACAGACACATTCATTCTGCCTTCAGAAAAACTCAATTAATATTTCAATTAAAAACTATCATCCATCTGAGAAGACCACAATGTTTTTTGATCTTAAACTCAGAAATAAAAAGTCAATAAACTTCCTGCCCTTGCTTATGCATGTTGATGAGCAGACAACGCATGTTTGTTTATTGTATGAATAATCATATAGTAACAATATGTGCAATGACAAGAATATGTGAAGTGGATGTGAGAAATTTGCTCTGTTCAATGTCTTTAAACTCTCAAAAATGAATCAAAGAGTCTTTTTTCAGGTGACAATAAACTTATTTATGCAGTCTTATTTGTCAAAACTATAAAATACATTTAAAATATTATGCAATCCTATTATAATTTAATTTATATTATAAGAACAAATCGTTAAAAAATTTTATTGTGTTTAACTGAATGCACATACGTGTGTGTATGTAATCGACATGGATATTACCAAAAAATTATGCTTACAATAAACTAGATTTCTTTGTTGTTGTTTTTTAATAAAATTATGGGTGAATATATGTACATATGTTTATTTGTTTTAATATAATTGTACATACACACTCACTGAAAATTCTTGTAATAATATAAATCTTAATTTAATCTAAGTTAAATATTTGAATCTTGTGTGTATAAAAATCCCAACTGTAATGTATAAGCCTTGTCTACTCTTAAGTATGTGTTTCTGGATATGGTTGGATAATGAAATGACATTTATAACATGTAATAGTAAAAATTAATATTTTCATTAAAATTTAAAATTGCAGTGGTTTTTGATTAGTTTGAGAATTAAAATGAGTTCTTTTGCAGCTTAAAAATGTAGACAGGCAAAAATGTTTTTTAAGCTATATGATTCTATTTGCTTATTAAAAAAAATAACTTCTCCTTATTTATTCCTGATGATATTAATGAATTACATTAGGTTGCTTGCAAAGTCAAGGCACTTCACTGACTTCTGAAATAATTGTTTTTTCATAGAAGCTAGATTTTTTTACTGGAGTTTATGAGCTAATAAAAGATTAAATAATCACTGGAGCTCAATTTATGTTCAAAATCAATGTTTCTCTTGAAACTATAACTGGTGAATTTTTTTTTTGGAAGCAATAGATTTCCAGTGAAGTTAGTAAACTTTTTCTAAAGCACTATGTTATATTGCAAACTTAAGTCATCACTAGTAATGCAATATTATATTAAATTTTGAGCAAGGCTACTTTACTTAAAGTATTGCAACTCCAACATCATTTTATTCTTTCTTCTACTATTGTTTTATGGAGGGGGAGCAATTTTCTACTTGAGCATTATCTACCACTGCATTAATTGTGGTTTTAATCCCCAATCTTCACTTCTAGAGGTAAAAACTAAAAACAGATTGGAGAATGGGAATTAAATTGTGCTATTTTCTGATAATCACTGATTATTTAAACTGATAATAAACGGGATTAAAATAAAGTGTTATTTTTGTTTATATTATCTGCAGAGTCAATCTGTAACCAGTTATGCTTCAACTGTTATTTGGGAAAAGATAGTTTGTCAGGTTCCTATCTTTAAGACTTTTTTTGAGCTGAGACAATTTGCCAACTTATCAACTAATTTAAGATGACTGAAGAGTATGTGATTGTCAATTTTATATTACAGAAATGGACAACTAATGAAAACACTTAAATTGTGAAAAGAAAGTCAGGCATTAGCAAGATTAATTTAGCCATCATTTATATTATGGCTAGTGCATTTTGTAGTTTGAAATATTTTGTATCCATTCCAGTTGAGGAGAAAAGTGACAAAATTTAATCTCACTGATAAAAGATTCTATATGAATTACAATAATTTCTATTACATCTGAAAAGAAAGAAATACATTTAAATACAATATTGAAGAAAGGTTTTAAATAGAGGACTTGGTTTTTCAGTAAACAATGATAGTAGTTCTGATACTGTAAATACACAATAATAACTGTGAAAAAAAAACTGATTTTATGTTGAGAATTGAACCCAGATCAAAGTAAAAAAAAATTGTATTTAAAATAATCTTAATAATATACTGTATAAGATTTGAAATACCAGGCACTCTTATACCTGGAGCCTAATTGTAAATATAGGAGATTTGAACTCTGACTTTCAAGCTCCTATCCACACTATCTCATACTACTGATACACATGACCACACACATGCAGAAAAGATAAATAATCACCAATATACATATTTCATGCTAAACCAGCACTCATCATTTGGTCCAGTGATTATGTATATGTATGGGCAATGGTAATCTGGAGTAACTGATGAGTGCTGGTTTAGCACGAAATACGTAATTGGTGATTATTTATTTTTTCTGCATGTGTGTGGTCATGTGTATCAATAGTATGAAATAGTGTGGATAGAGAAGGGGCTTGAAACTCTGAGTTCAAATCCCCTATATTTTAATATAACATATATAAAAAAACAAGGAGCTAATGGCACAGAAATTAATGCTTTTAATGCTTCTATCTGCAAATAAGTGAAACTTTTGTGAGATTTTTTTCCAGATTTCATACAAGCTTAGGATTTTCTTTCAAATAGCTACTTAATTATTGGTTAGTAAATAGGTAACAAACTATTTTTAGCTATAAAGCAATGAAGAAAAATTTTGGTAATCGGCTGCTTATTGTCTTTTCCTTATTTTCTTTAAGGGAGAATTTCTTATTTAAAAATTGTTTTATCTATATGCAGTGTAGAAAAACTACTCTTTCTTTTTACAGAAGGTTATTGCTATTCAATATGGATCATTAGAAGAGTTAACTAATAGAATGACATCACATACCTAGTAACTACAACTATAAATATAGCACCTATAATAGTCTAATATAAAATATTTGTCAGTATACATTAAGATATATATAGATATATGTGCATAAACAATTGATATTTTAATATTTACAAACAATTTGAAATAAAAATAACTCTTCCTGATATTAATTATATTAATGAGATTTCTTTCACAACTTTCTTTATCCCTGTCAATTATTTCCGTGTTTACACATGAACTAATAAAATTTTTAATCTCCCACACTGAGACTTTGATATAAAAAAAGCTGATAGCCTTAGGGACTCTAAATTAATGCCAATGGATGTTTATCGTTCTTAATTCGCTCATTCTTAATGTTAAGACACTTTGAGGACCCCGTAATGAATAGAGACATCTCATTTGCATTTCAGCGTGATAATCTTTTCTTTTTTCTTTTTTCATTAAAAACAAATTACCGGTGGATTTCAAAGTAATCTTTCATAAATTTTACTCTTTGGAATATTAAAAAAAAAAGTAAGATAAAAATAAATAAATAAAATTAATCATATTTTTTATTATTTATAAAGGTATGGTCTAGCTCATGACAACAACATTAAAGGAAGAACAAATATATAAAACTGAATGTAACTTTTAAAAATAGAATGAAATTTCAAAGGTAAAAAAGAGTTGCTAAATAATTTATAAAAATATTGTATTGGGGGGGGGGGGCAAATTCAATAATTAGTCAATTGTCAGATGATATGGGTTTTTTCATTTTTGTTTCATCTTACACCTAAAATAGCTAGCTCAGTTGGGCTATATATTAGTTATCTTTTTAAAAAAAAATGTTTGATTCGAGCCCAAGTTAGATTATAGTATTCTAAGACTTTTAATTTTATGTTACCGTTTGTCTTGTTTCAGAAGAAAAAAAATATTTTTATTATAAAAATACATTCGTAAAGTTAATTGCTAAGAATGTCACGTGCTGTTCAAGTATATACGAAGCTGATTGTGAACATTGATTCCATTCAACTGACCTTCAAGTCTTGAATTCTATTACCGTGGGTTCGCATCTTTTTTGATATCTGAAATGATTTTATCTTCTGAATTAGATGCGTACTTTTGTTTTCACTTCTCTATACTTACTCAACTATATTTAAATCTTTTTACATTTAACTCAAGTATCCTGACTCAAATACTTATCCCTATATGGTGCTATCATTTTTCAATAAATTTTAAAAAGTTTGATGACTTCTATGCAAAAACTCTGTGCATGCTAAAAGATGAGTGGTTATAATGAGGGATGAAGGATTAGCATTAATTATCATGAATAATGAACTTATTCACACTTTTTACAACATATCGATAGTCAGCTATTAAGACATTATACAATTTTATTAATTATTTTTCATTAAAATTATTTTTTCTTTACATCATTAAGCAAAATGCTACAAACAGTTAGTGTATGTTGATGATGTAAAAACCTCATTAATTTTTTAAATTGAAACATTAAAATAAATTATCCTAAAAGGCTAGCAATTAATGATAAAGCACTACAATTATGATCACTTAGTTATAACAACATATTATTTAATAATCTAAACCAGCCTTCAGGTAGAGAATTTAATACATATAAATAAGTTATTAAATGCAATATATTACCATTTCTTGAAATATATGTTAAGATTTTTAATAGTAATATGATTTACTTTTGTCTCCCTATGCTATTTACTTTAGATAATGCAATTTAAGATGTGCACATCTGTATATTATTCACACGTGCTCTTGTTTAAAAAATATTGTTTGATAAATTGACTTCTGTATATATAAATAAATTCCCATATATATATATTTCTTAAAATTCTGCTATTATTCTTTTGCTTACTTGAAAAGTATTATATGTTTAGAACTAATAGTAAGTTAATTTTTATATTGATGATGTGCATAATGAAAATTATAGGTTCAGTATTAAGTTAAGCATAATAGACTGCCATTCATTCAATATGCATATCTTCATATTCTATATAAAATATTTATATAAAAAGAAACAATGTATAACGCTATGGGGTATTTAAGATATTTTATTTTTTTATTTATAATATTACGTAAACTACACGTAATTTTAAATCTTTTAGCCAATCACATTGGGCATTACAATAAACATTAGAATTATAACAAGACTAAAATTAACCCATCATTCTATAAGGAATATATGTTTCTGAATTTGAGTACTTTTCATTAGATGCCAATGAACATTAGCAATTACCCATTTAAATACAACAATTCTAGTTACTTAAAAACATTAAACTAAAAATATATTACGTGAATAGGCTGAAATAAATCATGATGATATATTAAGTATTAAATCTTTCAACATTCCAGTAAATATTGCTAAAAGTTGAATCAAATTATTCAAATTTATTAACACCTTTAAATAAAATCCCTCTAACTATAATCAATAAATGTCTAATGTTAAATTAAAATTTATAATTAAATAAACTATTCCTAATAACATTAAATATTTTATTCAACCATATCGTATGTTTCAACAAACAGAATTTATCATGCAACATCAAAATTAATTTTAATATTATTAGTTAATTCTAATTTTTAAAATAATATGCTGCATGGTTGACTAGATGAATATTTAAAGTTTTTATTTAATTATAATTTCTAGTTTAGCTTTACGCATTTAGTAATTATATATGAGAAGACCAAAGTAGAGATGAAAACTAACAAATTTAAAAACCTGATTGATTAAATATATTTTATTGTAACTACTGATAATTACACATACATAAACATTAATACATATATATAATAAAAAATCATATAACATTACAATTCTAGCCAAAAAAAAAACCCCTAAACTTTATTAAAATTCTTTCACAACCATGGTTTCATCTCTTAACAAACAGACTTTTTGTTAATAGACGAAACCATGGTTGTGAAAGAATTTTAGTAAAGTTTAGGTTTTTTTTTGGCTAGTATTGTAATATTATATGAATGTTTATTTTATTTATTACTACTAGTATAGGGTTACGCAGTGTTTATATATATATATGTAAAAATCCAAGTCATATCACTACCTGAAAATTCAAATATAAAAATATCAAATCATCCTCCCAAATGTTATGTTTTTTCAGCAATGACCTCTGTAAATCAATAAAAAGTTTAAACTTCAAGCAGCATCCTCCTGAATTATGCTGTTTGAAATTCAGACTTTTTATTTATTTAGATAGGATGTTGATGGAAAAACATAACATTTGGGAGACTGATTTGACATTTATATATATATTGTAAGGAATGGGTTTTGAATCAGACTTCATTTGTAATTCAGATTGGAAGTGATCTTTATCCTTCACACACAGACATATATATATATTGTAGCATAGCCACTACAAGAGATATATCCAATTACAGAGACTATGGATCCAATCATACACAACTTGAATGATGTTAGATGAAGCATAATTACTCAAAATTGATATCCCTGATATAAACATCATCCTAATTATAAGCTCAATTAAATTTGTAATTAAATAAATAATCAAGTTACTTAGAATATCAAACAAATTTTATAATTCCTCTGGGATTGATGAGTAATAAAATTGCAACAACCAATAAGTGTGATTGTGAAAGATAGTTCAATTTTAAAAAAAAGAAAAGAGAATGCTCCATTGAATGGCTGACAATGAAGTTCTTCCAAGATCAAATTACACACATTCTCCTTAAATGAGAATTATGATGAGTAAAATCAAAGACATTTAACATTTTGATATCATTAAATTCCACTTGCAGAATAGTCAATTGCTTTTTTTTTTTAAAGTAATATCTTTATTAACAGGAATGAAAAAAAAAATTATACTTTTGTGTCTATATATATACAATTATTTACATACAATTTTTGATTTACATTTCTCTTTCTTCAATACTCATTTCACACTTATGGTCTTATAGGTTTTTCACTTCTTGGCAGACTTTTTTTAAGTAAATAAGAATTTCATTCCCATATTTTACACAATGTGGATCCTGGGCTTGCCCACATCATTTCCATCACTCTTTTTGTTAAGTATCTTAAGCATTGGTTAAAATATTTATCCCATTCTTTTTCTAATTTCCTTAGCCAGTTGTACTTTTTATTGTCAAATATCATACCATACCTTATTGACCATATTGTCTTTAAAGTGTGCACCAAAACCATTGCATTATGTGGATGGAAAGTTTTAATGTCTTGTAGCACTAATCTTTTCAAATTTGTAATTGGAGTATGGAATACTTTTTTCTTATCTGTTTAAATGCATTGCATTCTTCAAACAAATGTAAAAAAGTCTCATCTTTGGTTCTACAAAATATACATAAAGTCTCCAAATTCATATTTACTCTTCTATTTAAGTATGTTGTTGTTGGTAGTATGTCATTCAGTAATTTGAAAATAAATTTCATATAAGATTGAGGAGCATATTATCTGGAAGTTCTTCAATACCTTCATTCTTGACACTTCCACTCTATGAGTATGCCTCCCTATTTATTTGTCTTTTCAAATCTTTATATTTGATGTTGATCAAGCTGGTTAGGTTTAAGTCATCTTGCAAGACTTTGTATGCTATGAATAAATCTGCCAAAAAGGGACTTCTTTCATTCCCTATTTCGTTAATTATATTTATATCCAGTAGTGATAGATTAAAACATTGGCATTGTATCACATTAATGTATGTTCTTGCTTTAATGTAAGATACATGATAATTAGTTCAATAAGGTTAAGGCCTCCCTGATTAATTGGTAATTGTAATACTGAAATCGACAGCAGACGTAATGCTTTTCCCCAAATATATTTCTTTGCTATCTGATTTATTTTATTTATTGTTATATTGTATAAATTCAACCAGGGAACATAATATACCAAAATGCCCATTACTATAGCATTAAATTTTTTTTTCCCCTTGTAACTTCATAAAGTCTTATCAATGAAAAGTTTTTAATTTTTGCTTTAATTTTCTCAATTATTATTTTATTTAAATAGTTGTTCATACTAGTTTTCGACATATATAAGGGGATTCCCCCCAAAAAATATACTAGGGGGTGGTGGTTAATTGTTGTTTTTTTTACCTGTAGCCAGTTGCCATGCAGCAGATTTCATTGGTTGGATATAGGATCCTGTTTTCCTTTGGAAATTTTTTAATATATCCATGACAGTCTGAATATTATAAACATTCTGGAATATTATTATTACATCATCTATAAAAGCAGTTACTGCTATCTTCACACCCAGATGAGGTAGATAAAGATCAAGTACTTGCCCTTCTATTTCTTTTACCAAAGGGTCTATATAAATAGCAAAGAGAAGTGCAGCCAATGATGAGCCCTGTGGAATTCCTCTACTTGAAATAAAAAAGGTAGAGTTTCTCATAAATTTTTTTATTAATATTCTACTATTTTTTATATAGTTTTCAATTGCCTGAACTAAAAAATTTGTGTTCAGGCAATTAATTGATTTAATGCTTCTAGCAGATATGACCAATCTTTACTAAGTCAAAGGCTGACTTAAAGTCTATTTGTATAGCATAATATTGTGTCAATTTTAATTCTTTAGTATACTTTATTGCTTCCTAGATTTTCATTGTTGCATTTACTGCCTTTCTTCCTTTTACAGCATAGTATGCAGATGAAATTTTAACATTTATCAACTGATGTAGTTTTTTTAGCAATATTCTACCTAGTATTTTTGAGTCAATATCCTCAATTGAAATATGTCTCAGATCCTCCATGGTCAGTGTCTGAACAGTCTTCTCTTTCTTCACACTGAACATTACTCTATTATTTATGTATGCCAATTGATCTTTTCATAACACATCTGATTAAAATATTTCTACATTGCTTGTTTTAAGGCATAATCCATTTGTTTATAAACAGTTGATGGAATTGAATCATTTTTCAAAGGTTGTTTGCTTCTTTAATAATAATCTCTGGTTTTTTTTCCTTTTGCTCTTCCATTACACTGCTCTTGTATGCATTTATATCACTTTTAACTTCACCAAATTTTATTTTTAGCATCTCCAACATATATTCATCTGCTTGTATTCCTGATACAATTGTTTCCATCTTCCTTTATTGCAGAAATACCATTGGTGTGTGGCATATAAACTTTTGCATAGTTAATCACTGGCTTTGATAATTTCCCCAAATTGGCGTATTAATTTTCCTTGTTTGATTTTCTTGTTGCATTTGTTGGTATAAATTGTTGTATTCCTCCTGTAGACTATGTATTAACTCTTGATTAGGTTTGAGTCTTGTTAATGCTTGAGAGGTTTTCTGTATTCTAATACTCTTTGTTTTATTTGATTCATTGACAATTTTTCTTTAGATTTTTTTCTACATAATCCAGAAAGCTCCTTCTTTATTTTATACTATGCTATACAGGATGGTAGGTTTGTGCTTCTTGTGTAGTAATTTATTATTATTAAAGAATTTGGTATTTCATCAGTTGTTAAGCTAATATTATCTATTATATTTCTTTTTATTGAATAACTATAAGCACTTAGTCATTTATCATTAGCTGTACACTGAGATGATCTATAAATCCCACTAGTGAAGTAAAAAAAATTGTATTATTTACCTGTGCCCCAAAATAAAAAATAGATCTATGAGTGATGTAGTTCTGCTACTGAAAAATGAATATGCATTAGTTGGATATTTATCATGCAATGAATAGATGGACATTTCACTCATTTTATGCTTTAATCCTTTTGGGAGATCTTCATATATACAGTTTAGATTGCCACCTAGTATTATTATTCCTGGTTTCTGTAGTAATTTGTTTTGGACATTATGAATTACATTTACAATGTCTTTATCCCTTGCTATTGAATAAACAGCAATCAAATAATGCAGCATTTTTTGATAGACAAAAGAAATAATTATATAATTTGTCTGTAAGTTTAGTATCTGAATCTTTTCTATATCTGAGTGGATATTTATTAACATCACTACTCCTTGTGCTGGCCTATCATTAGCTTTATATAATACTATATTTTGTTTGGCTAATATATAAATAGATGTTTTATGATTTATCTTTGTTTCTGTTAATATAATTATATCATTCATCTGTTGGTGTATATAATCTGAAAATTTTTCCACTTTATTTGGGCCATTAATTCCTCTAATATTTAATGTCATTATTTTTATTGTTATTCATGATTTCTGGATATTCTTTGCTTCACTTTCTATTTTATCTTCTATAACAGTATCAGTAATTCTTTTTTTGTTTTTTATCAATTGTCATTATTTCCTTATGCTTGCACAGTTTTTGCTCATCTTTTATTGGAAATGTTTTTTTCTCTCCCTCTTGTTCATGTTTTTGACTTTTTGATATTTCTGTTAGCATGTTACATCTATTTGCTTCAATTCATCCTTTTATGCTTTGGTTGGTGATTTCTTTATTGCATATCATCTCAATATCCTCTGGAAATGGCATTTACATTGCATCATTATTACAGATGTCATTTTGAGCTTAATGGCTCTATATAATCAGAGACTTCCTTCATATTATCAATACTTTGCACTTCTAAATCAATATCAACTACATCTTTATTTGTATGGTTTGCCACAATGCTTGCCCAAGTTTTGTTTATATTAATATTGCATAAGTGGTCTAATCTGTCAAATTTATCACATTTGGAACAATTCTAACTTCACAATTTACAGCTATATGCCCAATTCTGTTGCATCTGAAGCAGAGTGGGTGTCTTCCTTTTAATATAATTGATATTGGCATTTGATCTTTAATTAATCTATGGAGTAATTGCTCTTTCAAAATTCCTTTTTTTTTTAGGTTTTAGTAATATTTTCCAGGAATTTGTTGGTATTTGGAATGGAATATCAGATGTCATTTCCCTTTCCATTTTAATCACCTCAGCATAATTGTTTATCTCCTCTTTTAAAAAAATTTTTCATTGAAACTTGGTAGGGTATGCAAGACTTGCCCAAAAACCAAGGGGTTTGGCTCTTTGGATGCATAATAGACTTTGCACCCCTGTACTTCTTTTATTAGGCTTTCTGCCAGTTCTTTCTGATTTTTATTAAAATATTCAATTGATATAAAACCTCTTGCTGGGAAAAATGCAGTGTGTTTTATCATGTCAATCAGATTATGATTGTTAAGCAATTTGAGATATTCATTTAAATCAGGTTTATCCAAAATATGCTCTTTTTTTCTAAATAATTACTTGTATTATTAAAGGCTTGGAAATAATATACAATGATGAAATTTTTTCCCAATAATTTTTAATTTTATAAATGTTTTCGAAGTAAGCTCATGCGTATTTTGTACTTCTGGTAAATCATTGTTAAGTCGGAAAATTCAGTTAAGTAAGAATTTTTTCTGATTCTTTGCTTTTCATCTTCTTTGTTCCCAATATCATCTACATTCTTTTTATTATGCTTAATATTACACTTTTGGTTTTCACAAAAAATGCAATCATTCTGTTTACTATCAGTTTTTCTTTTTTTTCTTTTGCCTGAAAGTTCCCAATTTGCACTATTCAAATCATCAATGTTATTACCTATATTTGACTGAGCTTTGCCTTCAAAAAACTCTTAGATGATGACATGGAATGTCTTGTTTTTTTAATCTTTAATAATTCCTCATTTTCGTTTTTAGCAATATTTAATTCTGGATTACTAAGCACTTTTCTTATTGTTTGTTTGCCTTTTAGCTCTTCATTTTGGCATTTTTCTTTCAATGAAGGACATGTTTTCCACCATTTAATCATGATTCTTTTTTATTGAATTCATTTGACTTACATCTAACATGTTTTTAAGATTTTTTTCCACTTATCTTACTTACCTTATCTTCCTGTATTCTCTTCACTTTTCTAACTTTTGACATTTTCATTTCGATCAAAGATTTATTTGAAAATTTTAACCCACGATTACTTTGCTTGAAAAGTTAATTCAAGCATGCATATCCAATATGCCAATTAGTTTATAATCAGACAAAAAATACTATAAATTAGCTGTCTAATATCACTTCAGTTTTCTTTGATCATGAAAATTCTTGTCAAATTTGTCTTCAATTCAGATCACATAAAAATATTATATAAAGAAAGGCATCATAGAAAAAGTAAAAATAAAGAACAATTTTTATAATTTAATTTAAAGATTCTATAATAAATAGACAATTTGCTAATATTGATCTACATTTAGTAGAAAATCACATGAGATGTTTTTATGGCTTCATAAGTTCAGTTGATAAT
Organism: Epiperipatus broadwayi; assembly: GCA_028023455.1. Classification (NCBI taxonomy): domain Eukaryota; kingdom Metazoa; phylum Onychophora; class Udeonychophora; order Euonychophora; family Peripatidae; genus Epiperipatus; species Epiperipatus broadwayi. The sequence goes on from JAQFVV010008080.1 coordinate 32,498, forward strand.
GATTACAATTAATGTAATTGAAAGTTCTTTCGTATAAGATATATATTACTACTGTTTATTTTATTATACATATATATAGCTTTTATTCATGCTTAGCATATTTTTGATATAATTATGATATGCTATATATTGAAAAGCCTGCTAAGCATTAAAAAAGCTTTATATAAATGTCCAGAACATTTATGTGAATATTACAATTACCCAAGAAAGAGAAAAAAAACTTTGGTATTAAGTTAATTATATGTAATATATTTTTAGAAAATAACTTAACATTTTACATATATAAATATTTATCACATGACTCTTTGTGTTTATATTTAACATAAGCTTTTAGAAGTATTATTTTATTATATGGGAAGTGTACATTTCAGGTGCAGTATGCTCAAGAGATTCTAATCTGACAAAAATTTAATTTATGATATTATAGCAGAGTTAATTATTGATTGAAATAAAAAGAGTAACTAATTTAATATTAAAGCATTATTATACAAAAAAAGAAAGAAAAATTGAGAGTAGGGGGGAATTTTTATTTTGATTATGGTTGATTTTTTAATTTACATTAAATTTCAATGAAATTTTTTTGTTCTTAATAAAATTATTTTATTTCTATATGTAATTTTAGATGTAAAAAAATTGAAAGATATTGTAAAGAATGTATTGAAAAGTTATATTGAAGACTGAAATTTATACCTCTCTCCTGTATCAGCAATATTGTTTTACAGTTATTATTGCTTTCAAGTTTGAGGTCCTCAAATCTGATACATGTCTCAGGCTTCTCAAATACATAATCCCCCATTGCTAAAATCCATTAATTATTTAAACTCTCAATACATGGATTTAAATATAAGCATAAAAAATCATGAAATGTTTGGTTATATACAATACTAACTAAAAGTTGAAAGTTATTGCACTGAAATCATTTAAATATATAGTTAATAGCCTATTGTCAGATTTATTTAAATATATAAGCAAGTTGCTTTGGGTTCAAAATTGTTAAGCATTTTTAAATTTCAGGTTTTTAATTTGAAATTATAAAAGAATTACATATAATTAGTGGATGTATAAAAGCATTATATTCAAAAGTTACCACTGGAAAAAGCAATAATAACATATGGACATTATAGCATTACTATCTAATGTCAATTGATTACTCGGATTTAAATAAATTATTACTTACAAAAGCAATAAACTTATATTTATATATTGTTCTAATATTTAGTGACCATTTATTGATTATCTACATTTATTATTTTTTTATATTTGATATATAATTAATTATCTCATGTATTTTTCATTATTTATGTTGCAACAATGAAGTTTTTTATTGACAAAAAGCATATCAAATATACATATATAATAACTTTCTCAAGTAAGTTTGAAATTAGTTGGTTGTCCACCAGAAAGAATTCATATTATATAGCTTCTACATGCTTCTATAAGAGGAAATGTTATTACTACTGGTGAAAAATCTGAAGCATTTGAAATAAAACCTGGTGTTAAACAAGGATTGTACTTACTCCTATTTTGTTTTCAATTTTTATGACAGTGGTCTTTGGAATTGTTTTTAGGTAGCTTAATCAGACAGGGATTAAGTAACAATACAGGTTATGGTGGATTTTTAAATTTGAATTGGTTAAAAGCAAAAACAAGAACTCATTTTCTTGGATTCTAGATTTATAGTATGCTGATGATTGTGCCATTTTTGCCAGTTCAAAAAATGATTTACAGTTCTTAATGTTTTAAATACAACTTATACAGATCTCAGTTTATTAATTAATGTTCAAAAAACTCTTCATCAGCCAATGAAAGAAGAAAAATCCTCAGCAATTTTCAACTTGGGATGATTATGAACTTGAGAATATAAACCAGTTTAAATACCTTGGTAATTTTATAAGTAGAAAGGTGAATTTAGATACTGAAATCCAACACAGATTTCAATGAGTTGCTGCTGCTTTAAATAAGTTCAAAGATAATATATTCTATCATAGGGAAATAACTATTACAACTAAATTAGATACATACAAAGCTGTTATTTTATCTAATTTATTGTATGGATGTGAAACTTGGACACCTTATTGGTGCAATAGAAAGGCATTAGTAAAAATTTTATTTAAAGATAATCCATGAACTTTTTAAAATAAAATGGCAAGATTGTAAAATATGTTCTTTAGCTTGCAGGATGTGATATTATTGAATCTACTATTGCAAATTCACACCCTTGTTGGATTGGTCATGTGAAATGATTGCAAAATAGAAGACTTCCTAAAAGAGTGTTTTATAGTGAACTTGAACATGGGTTTTTTAGGAGAGATTAATCTTGACTATCTTTTAAGGATTATCTCAAAGAAACTCGAAATGCAATATTGTTTTCATTGGGAAGATATGGCAGATAATAAAATACAATGGAGAGCAACAATTAAACGTAGTGTTGAAGTATTTCAGAAAAGTTTTCTGCTGACAAAATTAAAAGACAACATTGTAAATTAACAAGTAAACAGAAATTCACACAGCATGTTCTATATATAGATGTACTTATGGTTCACAGATTGATTTGCAGTCACAGCAAAACTCATTTTTAGAGTAGCTTTTTCTCCCTCTTTTTTCATTTCTTTTTAATTTTTTTGGGCACTTATGTATAATTCCTTCACCAAAAGCTTGCCAGAAATTTTTTTTTTTTAATTCTCCATTTTTAGGGGCGTCGAATAAAACTTGAAAACAATATAGCTAACTAGAAACTGTTGCATTTAATATTTCTTTTTATTTCATTTTTTTAACGTTATTATAAAAATTCAACAAATTACATAAAAGTACTACAATTGATTGTAATTAAAATAAATTTAATATAACTGCAGTAATCTTGTAACAATGACAATAAAGCACTCAGCTGATCTCTCTGCACAAGCCCCCAAACAACCACTGCTATTTCCCCCTGTTGGTTAGTATCCTCTAATTTTGGAAATATTCTACTACATGTTTTTCTGTCAATGGAATATCCCATATTTTAATCCTTTTGGCAAAATGTTAAAAAAAAAAAAAATACAAAGAGGCTCAATGACAATCTAAAGCTAAACATAAAAAAATCAAGACAATAATTAAACATCAAAATAAAAAAATCACAACAACGTTTGTACATTATAATGGATATAATGAAAAAAAATTAATTAAATCTTGTGAATCGAATATTAACATTTTTGAAAATTAGCAGAAATTTAGAGTCGATTTCTTAATATTTTTTTAATTTAACAATTAATATTTGTTCGGTAAATATTTATATGTATAAAGTAATATATTCGGAAGTAAACCAATCTTCACATATATGCTGTTAAAAAAATAATAATTTATCAATATGTATAATGAAAAAAGAATTAATTAAAAGTTGTGAATGGAATTTATAAGAGATTTATTAATATTTTTTAAACTTAACATATGATTGATAAAATATTTATGAGAAAAAAATGTAAACAAATACTTTGGCGCCTTAAAAATGGATAATTAAAAAAAAAATACCTGGCAAGCTTCCAGCAAAGGGATTATAAGTAAGTACCTTTTTTTTCAGAGTTGAATTGGTCAACCAATTTTTGAATGGCTGTTTTATTATTACTACTACTACTATTATTATTACTCTAATATAGGAAATGTCCTATTCACAATATTCTGAGTTATAGAACAAATCATCTTTAGCTTGGCTTCAATAAAGTTGAACATATGACAAAGAACATTCAGGTCAAATTCATTAAGACAATAAACTTTGGTATGTCAATGCCAAATGTACTAGAATGTATAACTGGCAGAGTTACATCTCATTCATAATTGCATCAATTCCCTTGCTAATTTTAGAATAAATTGTAAATAATATTTTAATCTTCAGGGTGTTTGTTATAAGTGTTAGTGTTTGTTATTTTGTTTTTACAGTAAAGGATAATATTATTTTAATTAAATTTATAATAATATTCACATGCACAAAAAATTTAAAAAGTCATATTTTAAGAAATCTAAAGCTTTAAATTTAAAAAAAAAGTATGACAAACATTGGCAAAATATCAGCAATAGATAATCAAATACTGTCATTTGATTATAGTAATTGATAACCAAATTGTACATTTGTCTTGATAGAAAATATATTACACATTCCTAAATAACATAGTGTATGCATAAACTATATTTGTGATTTCAATTATAAAATTAAAAGTAAGTACAGCATATATATATATTCAGAGAGAGAGGTGTTGTGTAATGTGATTAATATATGTCAAAATTATTTAATACTATTTGAATAAATCTATTTTAATCAAACAATTCATTTCAAGTAAATTAACAAATTATATGTTGATAAATACTTATTTTTTATACAGCACAGTATTTATTGTAATATATTCACAAGAAAATCAATCTTCACACATGTTTTAATATAAATTTTATATACACTCATCCATAAACAAAGATTTCACAGAACAAGGGAATTAACCTGTCCTTCAAGCTTATCTATATGTAATCCAACCTTGGCTTACCATACATTATTCAGAGATTGAGTCTATTATATACTTGATTTTTTAAATGATAATCAAATTGTACGGACATAATTCAAATATTACAAAAAATTTATCTCACTTTTAATTACCTGTACTTAACATATAATAATTTAGAATCTAAATATGTTGATATTTATTTTTTATAAATACTGTACTGTATAACAAATAAATATTTATTAATGTATCTAGATTCTAAATTATTATATATTAATTGCAGGTAGTTTAAAGTGAGATAAATTCTCACTTTTGTAATATTTGAATTATGTTTGAACAATTTGAACATCATTTAAAAAATCTGGCTTATAATAGACTCAAGCCTTGAATAATGACTGGTAAGTAAAGATTGGCTTGCACATAGATAAACTTGAAGGATAGGTGAATTCACTTGATTTTTGAAGTCCTTTCTTATAGATGAGTGCATATAAAATTTATATTAAAACAGCGCATGTGTGAAGATCGATGTACTTCAAAATATATTGCAACAAATCATATAATAAATTGCTCAGAAGATCACATGATACCAGAGTAGATTGCTAACAGAATGAACAATTAATAGTTTCATTTAGTTAATCAGAACTATTTTGCACTATTCAGCTAAGAATCAATTCTTGGATTTCAGCTCTGAATCTGATATTTTACTTTGTCTTAAACATAAAGGATGTTTCAAACAATGATTTAAAGAAATACAAATGATAAAATAAGAAATTTTTGTTATTAAAATTATTTTTACATAATGTTAAATTTTATTATATATATATTATTGAACATTGTAATTTCAATATTTTGTGTTTTTTTTTCTTAATAAAAACAATTATTTTAAATCATGTCAAAAATTTGCTCATAATTTATTTATAATTACATAACAAACATTGACTACTTATCCTTTGATTGCTCTGTAATTATTTCCATATTTGATATTATCTTGTTTATTAAAATATAAACAAATATTTTTTAAAACAATTAGTTTGATCTAAAACTTTATAATCTTGCTTCTCTCAATCCCACAAAAAGTGGAATTATTTTATTGATAATAATTCAACACTCAATATATATAGCTATAAGTCAAAAGAAATGTAAACGAATAAATGCATTTAATTTAAATGCAATTTTAATGAGTGTATGTATATGGTGTGATTTCTAATAATTTTAATAAGCACATAAATATACTATAGATATTGAAAATATTCAAGAAAGTGGCATTATGTATAAGTTTATTAAAATGATTCTATAAAGTCTTACTTCTGAATTATTATTATTATGATATTCACATTTAAACTCTATTTATCCACGAATAAAATTTATATATCTCAAACAGTACATATTTAAGAGCCTAGTTTGTTCATATTCTTATTAAAATTATTAGAATTTACATTTTGATTATTATTTGAAACTATAAGCTGATTGGTTGATATGCTACAAAGATCACTACTAATATAAAGTTTCACTCTTTTTGAGTATCAATGTTTGATTTATTTACCACATAATAACATGGTGATAAATAACAGCGAACTATTTCTTTATCTGGCAAGTTTACATTGATATGTGAAAGTGAAAATTATTCACAAATGATTAAAATGATTCTATAGCACCTATTTTGTGAATTATTATTATTATAGTATATGCATCTGAACTTACTCATTCCATAAATAAGATTACATTCTGTGCTTTAAACATATAGTCACAAATATTCTCTAAATTAAAAGCAATTGTTCATCACCAGGCTTATTGTGAACAAATATTTTTAAAAGCTTGGAAATGTTTGTAAAGTGAATCTGAATTTTTATTTTCTGATACAGTTCCAAATCTTTTATTTTGTTGAAAACATTTCTATACTTATATAATATTTATATAATGATCTGTACAATAATAATAAACCAAGAAATGTTCCTGGAAAAGACATTTATTCAATTTAAATTCAGTACTATAAATCAAAACATTGAAGTGCATGCTAATTCTCCGATTCATATATATCTAAAAGGATTTCTAGATTTATGATCTTTATATATAGAACTTTCTGACTTACATCCAGGAAAAAGTCATTTTATGCCATATTATCACACTATACAATACAGTTATAATATCTATATAAGACGCGAAATTAACAAAAACATATTACAATAATTAAGTAATATTTCTTTCTGTTTATAACATATTAACTTTAGTATGTAAAATTATGAGTGATAAAAATTGTCATGCTAAGTGATTAATTAATTTTATTTGCTATTTTTTAATACATGAGCCATATTTTTGTTAGTCTATGCCAGATTAAGAAAGAAGGATTTCAGAGCAGATGAATTGGGTAGTTTTAAAAAATGATAATATTTTGTATGATGAAGTCTATTAGCCAATGATTAACACTGTAACTAATTGTTGCAGTAATAGTACTCATTAGCAGCAGTAGTTACTTGCAAGTAGTATAATCATTCCAACTCCTAAATACAAAGACAAATATTAGTAATAACAACAATGACAACAATAGACTAAAGGTGAGTTATCCACTGGCTATACAGATCAATCCATGAATAATAAACATCCTTGTAAAGAACTTGCTAGTTAGTTTGTTTATTTGTACTCTTGGTATTATTATTATTATTATCATCATCATCATCATCATTATTATTACTTTTTTATCAAAATAAATATTATTTATATTTTTTATTAGATTTAATTGATTTCTAAGATTATTTGCACGAAATGTTAGTTAGATTGTCACTTTTATTTCATCTCCCCTTTTTTCTTTGTACAATAATAATAAATTAGTAATGCAGTTCTAAAGATTATTAATATTAGAAATATTATTATTATTTTTATTAAAATATTAGCACGACATTCATTACCATAAGAAATGTCCTGAAGAACTATTCTTTGAAAGCGTAGTTTCAAGAGCAATAAAATGTTTGCTCCATTAAAATCAAAATATAAAATAAGGCCATAATCATTAATTATATGGTATCACAACTTCAATTTAATATAATAAATGTTCTTTAGCTTTATTAATCTAAATTTTGAAGATGTGAGAAGCATTCCAATGATATATATACAAATTTATGCATATTTTATATAAATGTCAGTAAGTAATATATGCATACAATTAAGGCTATATAAGATATATATATAGTAGCCATAGCAGAATACATATAGATTAATAATATAAGTTGATTTCAGAATGAACAAACACAATAAACAATATAAATATATAAAAAGCATCCATTTTAAATAATAAATTATAAGACGTGAATTATAGAATTCACAACAAATGTATCTAGAGAAAATATAAAGTTCTGCACCTATTTAAATTTTAATAACTAAAGTTATAAAATGTTAAAATTCTTTAATAAAAATTATACTGGTACATAACTAGTAAATACATAGAAAATTGATTCAATGATATTGTTTGAACTACACTTGCATTAGGAGTATCACTTTTACTCTGTTCCTAAACCACTTAGTATAAAGAGGAGTAATCATCATCATCATTTTCAATCATTATCAATCTACTATAGGATGAAGATCACATTAAATTCAGTGTTTTCAATTTCTATCCTATCTTTTCCACACCACCAAACTTACTTATTTTGTTCAACCATCTCACATATGGTCTCTTTCAGGTCTTTTACAATTTCTTAGGATTTATTTTAGGATTTTAAATGCCCATCTTTTATCATCTCTTCTAGAAATGTGTTCAGCTTAGCTAAGTTCTATCTTTTACTTCTTTCAATAATGTCAGTAAGAACTGTTTATTCTTTCACCCATGTATTTTATTTTCAATCTCTTCTTGTTATTGCTAACATACATCTTTCCATATTTCATTGAGTGGTCTAAAATCTTTGTATTGCTTTTCTATTAGATGTCCAAGTCTCAGATCCATAAGGAAGAACTGATAAAACACATTTATTAAAACCTTCATTATCAAGCACATAAACATATTTTCTTTTAATATTATGGTATTTCTACTAAAAGCAGTCCATTTAATTTCAGTTCTATGATTAATTTCATCCATTATGTTTGCATTTGTATTTATAATTTGAGCAAGGTATTTGTAAGTATGAACTTCTTCTAATTCAACATTATCAATCATTATTTTCTTCTTTTTTTTTGAGAAAATTCATTAAATATTATTTTGTTCTTTTTTAGAATTTATATTTCCTACTTTTTTATTTTCATCTGATAAATCTTACATTTCCTGAAGCTCTGGAGAATTTTTTGCAAAACAATCACACCATCTGCAAAATCTAAATAACTTAAATAATCACTATTTATTTTTACACCCTTAGCTTCCCATTTTAATCCATAAAATATTTCTTTTACACTCTTGTAAAAAGTTTTGGAAAAATGAAGTCACTCTGTTACACACCTTTCTCAATGTTAATCTTCTTAGTATAACTATGTAATTTAGTCACAACTGTTGCATTTTGATAAAATATTCTTTAGAATATGACAATATCCTGGATCTACATCTTGATAATCTCAAATCCAAAACATAATGGCAACTCTTATTCATTGATCTATGGTACATTTAACTTCCCATAATAGTTTTTGTTTAATCACTAAGAAGCATTGGATTTGTACCTACACATTCAGAAATACTCTTTATAATATACAGTCCTGGAGTAGAGAAATTAGAGTGAATTATTGTTTTTAATGTAATTGTTGAAATTTTGTATTTCTCACCTTGAGTTTATATCATCAATGAAGTTTTGATGAATATACAACAGTTGTGGCATGCTTCCATAAAAAAAAGCTAATGGGTTAGATCGAATTTAATACCCAAAAATAGTCAAGCAATTAATTATTTTCTAGTAATCCAATCATTTAGTAAAGCATTATTTATAAACAATAACAAAAAATATATATATTTATATAGATGAAATTAACATAACTAATAATAAAAGCAATTAGAGTTACATCTTATTGTAAATAAAGTGGTCCTTATTAACTTATTATTTAACTAAAATATGTAGTTATATAATAATAAAATTCTGAATTGTAAACTATAGAGGTAAGGTTTAACTATACCTCAGGTAAATGCACCCATTTGAAGTCAAGATAATGAGCAAATGCAATGCTTATTTATTGTACCTTATGGACTACTTATTTGCATAATGTTTTCTGCATATAAACAGTTAAGCCTATACTATTTTATAGAACTAAATAAAAGATCTAAAATTATATATTATTCATAAAAACATTCTTAATCCATCTTAAATAACTATATAGTATTCCCTAAAGTCTTTTTTATTTTTTTGTAAATTGTGAACATCTTAATTACTGTATATATGTGCACATTAGATGCTTAAAACATGAATAAAAACATCTAAGAAAAGATAAATGATTGCCAAGGTACACATTTTTACAGTTGACTTCCTATTTGTTTATTATTTATCAATACCAAATTGTTGTTCTTTGATTTATAAGTCAAATTTTTTGCACTCAGAATTATAACATCAACCATTTCAAATGAATACATTAATGTTTATTACTAATCTCTTATCAAACTAGTGATTATCATTAATTATATATATATATATATATATAACTGAAATTTAAAGTTTATATCTGGCTAGGAATATATTCTAATTTTATCAAAATAAATGCAGAAAATTTGACATTTGGAAATTGAAGTGAAATAATAATAATAATAATAATAATAATAATAATAATAATAATAATAATAATAATAATAATAATAATAATAATAATAATAATAATAATAATAATAATAATAATAATAATAATAATAATAATAATAATAATAATAATAATAATAATAATAATAATAATAATAATAATAATAATAATAATAATAATAATAATAATAATAATAATAATAATAATAATAATAATAATAATAATAATAATAAT